>JAEMPF020000583.1:0-14250 GCA_022496165.2 Catalaphyllia jardinei
GGGGGAGGATCAGGTTGCTCTGCAGGCTTAATGCAAGTCAGGAGGTCGGACATCTTCCCGAGTCTTAAGTTTCCAAACTCGGAGAGAGATGGCGGATAGGGTTGATTTTCATGCATAAAAAATTCGTCAAAGTCCCCACTTCGATGCTGTGTGGCTATGTACAGACGGCTGAACAGGTTGCAATCACTTCTCAGTGCACTTTCTTTCTGCTTTGATCTTGGTTTAGGCTTGGGTGTTTGACGCTTAAACAACGGTAGAGAATTCTTCTTGATCGTTTCATGAATCGAAACAGTTCTGTCTTCAAGCACATTCTTCTCAAAATTCTTGTATTGATTCTGACCCACACTCTCGATAGACTCCAGTGCCTTAACAACCTCTCCTGAAGCACCGTCTCTAATCTCGATATTAACAAGCTCTGCAATGTCTCCTTGAAAAGGATTTCCTAATGCTTTCATCGCATCTGCTAGTTTCAATACTTGCTGCTGGAATGACTTCCGTGCTGTGATCCCACTTTCATGGTGCTTCAGTGGCTTGCCATCATTAGAGTCAGTCTCAGGGAGATACTCATCTTGGAACTTGCTTAACAAGCGAGCAAACTCCGGTCCAGAGACCATCCACCTTTGAAATGCCGTTGGATTTTCAGTTAAGCCCACGGCACCACCAGATCCCTTGACAATAGCGTTATTTTGTTCATGCGCTTGATCGATAGGTATATGAAAATGACTTCTTGGTCTTGGAAACAACCCAGTACTTCTGAAAGTCTTCTTTGACAGCTAGTGGCAAGGATTTCATGTCCCTGATATGTACCGGCACCCATCGCGCATAATTGGTATGATCCAAAGCATGAAACCATGGACTTCAAGGGTTTCAACATGTAGTTGAAAATTTGCTCCACGAAGGGATCTTATGAAAATAAGAATGAGGACTTCTAACCTGAGAATCATGTCCCAGAAACGAAAGTTAGGGCTCTGTTCTCTTGTGGATTTCTTCCATTGTTCAAATGCTTCTTCATCATGCACAGGACCAGAACTTCGTCTCTCTGAAGTTTGTAAAGAGCTAACACAGTTACTTGGTGAGCAAGCCTTGTTCTTGCTAAATGGGACACCTTTAAGAACGACTCTGCTGTACCAGAGGATGCAATTCCAGCTTCTGTCAATGATACGGTCCATCCTGAATCTTTTAAGGTCACCACAAATACTCCACAGACTCATCTCGAGATGCAATCCTCCAAACATAACAATGTGCTTGGTTTCTCCATGAACTAAAGGTCAGTTCCATTGAACAAATTTCGCGATTGCAAACAATGGCTGATCGAATGCAGTTACAGGAATTTGCCCTGGATTTAGGTGTGCTGTTGCTTTTAGCTACGTGTCCATCCCATGTTTCACCATTGCTAAGGAAGAGGCTATTTCATAAAACAAGGGCAAAAGTCCGGAGATAACTAGAAGAAGACTGCGTAGAAGACTGCGACCTCTTTAAGGATCCATGGTAGCTAGACCAAGTGATGACGTCAGTGTATCCAACTTCTTTGTCGAAATTTCCAGTTGCATGCTGAGCCCAACATTCTTCCTGTGATAACGCATCCTCCAAGCAGCCGTGAAAAGCTTCTATGTACGATGTTTCAGATACAGCGAGCTCCGATGCTTTAACGCCAACTGCTGGGACGGTTGTATAGCTCTCTGGTAGCTTTATGTTTCTCTCGAGCTTTCCTGGGGGAAGTGTAATCGGGGGTCTAGACTGAGAACCAGATACTGAACTGTCTGGGAACTGAAACAGACTTATTCCTGTACCGTGAAACGATCCCTGGGCGGTTGTAGATGAAGGGTTATAATCTATGTTGTCAAGGGCTCCAACAGTAAAAAGGCCAAAGTTCATATTAAGGGGGCAAACCACTCCATCTTACTGAAAGCGGTTGTACACGGCAGTGACTAATCCATTCATCAAATCATCGACTCTGTCATATGAGACACTTATGCCCAGTTGATAAAGCTAGTTAATGATCTTCTTCTCAGTCCAATGTAAAGAGGCAACGGGGGTTCCCTTTCTAGCGAATGTCGGCTACTTGAAGATTAAGAAGATTCCTTCTTTGAGTTGAAAACAATAAGTTGCGATATCGTGAGTGTTGCTTGCGACTCCGCGTTGCTTTGATGAGCAATATTTGAACCATTTAATATCATCGATACCACTACCTTGAGAAAAAGAGGATACCGAGGCGTTTTGACAATTGCTTGGAAAAGTGTCATTAAATTGGAATCCATCATCATTAAACATTTCACGTCTCACGATCCTTGCTGCTTTAGCCAAAGTTAAAGCGTCGGATTTATAACCTAGTTTGAACATCTCTTCCTTTAAAATAGACTCCATTCCTTTATTGAAAACGAGAAGAACGTTCTTTCCAACAAATTTTTCCTGTGACTTTCCAGAGAACCGACTTAAAATGCGTAATTTAAGTCGGGTTCTGTTAACTTCTTTCTCAAGGCCAAAATCTTGTAGGCGGTCACTGTACAGTTGATGAAGTTTGGACAACGTACCATGAATGAAATTAACTCAACGAAAGCTCTGGCCTCATTTGTTTTATCTTGTTCGGTTAGCTTGAAATGAAGGCTTTGGCGAAGAAATGCTCTGTGTTGATTCGTTAGATTTGTCATACATTTCTTCTGATATGTTGCCTCAATTGCGACCATATCTCCATATCTCTCTCTAGGGTTCTACTTTACGGCTACGGCAAATGATGCATGTAGTCCAGTCCATTGTCTCTACACAGTTAAATTTAGTGAAAAAAAGATGAATGCCAAAGTCTATTTTAATAAATTAGTTTTCTGAAGTAATGTTTTTGTAGAACGCTATGCATATTTATGCAAGAAAGAGAGAGTACAATATGCAAATTTCATGGCACTTTGTTGGCTTCATCACGCAAGGAAATTAAATAGTAAAACTCCAAAGTTTTGGTAATTAACAACTGGCCGCCTTAATATGTTAATAACAAATGTCAATAAATGTTTTGCTTCAATCTTCAGCAAAAAAGTAGCCAGTTGCTGTACAACAAAAGTTTCTCAAATAATTGGCTCGGGCAAATCTGGTGAAGTTTCGATAACTGTGTGAAATCTATTCTGGTCCGCGTATATTGTACTCTTGGCGACTTCATTCAAATGTAAATCTTTCCCTTTCCTTAATAAACAATTTTCTGTGACCAGAGCAGACTGGGTTGAATGAATTAAAGAGTATAAATACTGTCAAACATTTCCGTACACATTTCCGTAAGACCAGTTTTTCAATACCATAAACTGAATAGAAAAAAAAATCGGGGACTCTAAATTATTTTTAATTCTGAACGCTTAATTGCATCGTAAGGTTATTAAATGTTATGTTTTCTTACCTTTACCTGCTAAGCTAACCCATGATTGATGGATTTTAATGGTGACATGATTATTTGAGGAAACATTTCTTGCAACAATCGACTGAAAACTTTGGAAAATAAATGAAACAAAATCCTAACATCTACTGAATACGCGCGGTGTCAATATTTGGCGGTTTTGTATTTTTCCCGCGCTTGGCAAATAGAACGGCTGGTCAGAGGATTTACGCATTGGGTGGGAAAAACCCTTGTTAAACAAACAAGTCAATCATGTTAATTTATCACTTTCATTCTAATTTCTTTTATTCATATCCTGTTGTTATTCAGTATTATCATTCTTTACGCTTTGTCAGTTTATATCACACCGACTAGCGTTGAAACTGCAGATGAATGTAGGTCATCCGAAACATGTTTTTCAAACTTAGAACTGTTTGCTGTTATTCCATAACTTTAAAAATAAAGTCACAAAAGAATAACAACACGGCTTCAAACTCAACTAACAATCCGACATACTTTTGAAAATATTATTCATTACCTGTGGAAGGCAAAGAATCCTGGGATTGTCGCGTGACTATACCATTAACTGCTTATGTGTACCTTACGACATCAGGTGACATAAAATTATATATATGTTTATGTTTTAGCACAATTCTCTAATGAAAAGCACTAAAAACGTGACTGTGACTGTCAGGCTCGTTTTCATGTTACTGAAGGCTGTGAAGTATTTAAATTGCGTAACATGGCCCCCCATGATTATCGAATCACGTGGCACCCCTTCTAAATTCTTTTCTTACACCAGAAAGATACTCTGTGCCAAATATGACGCTTTCTTCCACTCTATAAACGTTTCACCTAAAAGTGACGCTAAGCCACCTCACTATAAGTGGAGAAATATTTTACATTAAGATACCGAAAAAAATAGCATTCTTGTCCGGAAATGATCTGATGTTGATTGATGGCATTGTAATGTCCGGTTAACAGTCGCTTTACTCAGTTGACATTATGCAAATCAGGAAAAGAAACGCGTCGCTTCCAATTGTCGGCCGCTCGATCACATGTTTTTTCAACTTCTCGTAAGCTCAGGGTCGCAGGCTAAAAAATAAAGAGACTGCCCAAAGTTTGGGTTAAAGTCTCTCGGCTCGTAATACCATACCCTGTTTAGGACAGATTTTAAACCTGTTTATGACAAATTCAAGTCAAATTGTATACCCTGTTTAGGACAGCGAGGCCAAAAAACCATACCCTATCCAGCGGCGCATCCCCGTATAGCCCAAATAAGGGAGTGCCCCCCGGGGTTTCCTGACAGGAACGGCAGTGAGCGAGAGCACCTCGCTATGTCGCACATGACAGTAACGTAACGTCACGAGTTCGAAATTGTGAGTAGGCTGAGTATTTACGTTCAGATTCTGAACGTAAATTGCTGATTGGCCAATTCGACTTGACACTTGTCAAATACTACCATTCGCATTCAACTGTGAAGAGTAAACGTTTTTCCATGCAAGTTGATTTTTCAAACGAAGCTTGGTGTCATGAGACTTCGAGTAGATAGAGGCGCTAAAGCCTAAGGGTAAACAAATTTGGACGATCCTATCGCACTGGAACATTGGCGGCTCAAGCTTTCGTTGTCAAAGGAATTATTTTTCTTACAATGCGAAAGTCCAGCTTGTGAAACGTCACATAGTTACCGCCGTCATCTACCATTACACAACGACCGAGTTATATTACGCGAAACGTGACCCTGTCCTTTCAGAATATGGAGGTGTTAACATTGAGGTCAGTTATTTTTAGTACAAAAATAACAAAATCTGGGCTAAAAGAAGAGCTAAAATGGGCTAAAATGTCTATTAACGTTTTTACCCATACATCACATGCATACGCTGAGTCACGTTTCGCGTAATGAAACTCGGTTGTTATGTAATAGTGGCACAATTTGAAAATATAATTTATTGGCAGGGAACACTTTTATAAATGCAGCGGTATTCTTCCAGCTTTTCGTCGAAATGTTTCTTCGGAATTTCTGGATTCGAGTTCACAACGACTGTACTTACATGTAAACAAGCGCACGTGTGTCAAAACTTTCATTTTTTGACAGCCGTCTTGATCTACAAGGTCATTTCCGCTTTCGTTGTGATTGGTTCATTTCAATTTGATAACTTGACAGATCAGTCAAGCGGAAAAGGAGGCACAACTCAAATCGTACAAGGACCATTGCAGGCTCTCCCTTTCTCGCCCGCCATTCGACAGCAAATCTCGGAATAACCCATACGGAGAGCTTGTACATTGTACCAACGACTCTCGACCCTCGACAATATTAGATACACTCTCCCTAATTAGGGCAAAGAATCGGTTTGCGCGACAAATTTCGGAATATTCCGACCGAAATTAAATAAGTGGACCACCTCCGGAGGTGACCCCTAATATTCCAGTCATAAGAAACCGAAACGGGCCTTTCTCGGAGAGTCATGTGGATATGTCCAATTTTTCGGCTGAATTTATGGCGGCCGCAGCGCGAAAACCGCAATTCTACTTTTTGTTGGATTTCTGAAAATCAAAAACTCTCAGGCAAGTTTTAATCTTATTTTCGAAAATAGTTGAACAAAGGGTTTTTCCTAGCGAAATATGAAGAAATCCGTGATTTCAGTTTTGAAAATCAATTCTCCATATTTACAGTCCCCTGATCTTAAATTGGAACATTTACTGCGATGACCACTCTTCACTTTCATCTACAACCGCAGTACAAATATGAATTATTTCATATAAACTTCACATAATTTCACTGCACGGGAAGATATGAACTCAATAAACTGACCTCGCTCCCAATGTGTGGCTTCATAGCTCATTTGGTAGAGCATCGCACCGGTATCGCGGAGGTCACGGGTTTGAGTTGGAGCTCTGATTTTTTTCAGGCTCCTTCGTTCCTATTGCTTAAATTGGAACCCCGGCATTTACTACGATGATCAGTCTTCACTTTCATCCATTGTATTCTCTGAATATCGATCAAATGCTGATGAACAGCATAGTATAAATGGACCTGACACAACGGACTTCTTTTAAGGTTGTTTACATTTATATATTGTTCACTACAGGGTTGAAAAAAATCTGTTCAGGAAAACCGCCGCTTACTAAGGTTGTCAACAAAAGTTCAAGTAGAGAAGCTAAGTGTTCGAGTTTGTTTTAATATGTTTTCTTTATAAAGCGACTTTAAATTAATCCTGCCTTTGTTTAATAGACAAACTTAACAAGCGCAAACAGCTTCAAAAATATACTTGCAATTCCAGGAACCAGTTGCATAATGGATAGCAAACATTCTCTACCAGATAAATTACTAACCAAAGAATATCGCATATTATGTCAACATATCCCTATCCTTCTGAGGTTTTAGTTCCATCGGTTATAAGACTCGCTGAGAGCTTGACGTTTAAAAATAAATTAAGTCCCACCGGGTTTTTTGTTTTGCAACATCTTGTAACCGAGCACGTTTTTGCTAATTGAACAGTTCTCATATTAGATGAAGTGTAACCAGGAGCCATAATCAGGGAAGGAGACAGTAAGTCTTGGGATCCGCTCGGACCCATGATATGGGACAATTTTTTCTATTTTTAGAACAAATTGCGCCATCCTGACGTCTTATATCCGCGCTGATCACGCACGTGTCTTGGGCTCTCGCGTGGATGTGAGAGTTGCGGGATTCTCTTGACGATTTTTCACAGCGATGGCAGGGAATAAGGCAAAGAAGAAGAACCACCGTTGTTCTATGTAATTTTATGCTCTGATTTAATGAAAAAGGTGTTTCTATCAGGGTCGAGAATTTCTTTAATTTCGCGCTGTGAATGAATAAAATCCGCTCGCCGGCTAAGTTATACGCGTAAACTTTTGTGTTTGTTCTGTAGAGAAACGTTTTGTAAGAAAACTGTTTACTCCGGTATCGAGTTAATTTGCGAGTTTGCCAAACAATACCTTATCATAACCATAACCTGTGTTTAATAGTTTCTTGTTGTTTCTGCTCGTTTGGCTAGTTTGCAAGACAAGTCTGACGCGTACGAGTAGCTCATGTGCATAGTGCAGCGCGTCCGAGTCGGTGTTTTCAGATTGTCAACAAATCGTGCCAAAGATTTGTTTCGTTGTCTTTTGTGTTGAGATGCTACAACAATTTTCACCAACGTTCGCCAAAAGGCTACTAACATCATGTGTGTTTCTTTCACATAGTGAAACATTACACTGCTAAAACAAAATAGACAAGGACTTTTGACTCAATCGACAAAATCGAAATCTTTATTCAAGTTTATTAAAAGCGTCGTCGTAACTTTTCTGATTATTTTTGCTGTATTCACATATTTTCAGCTAAGCTTTTAATGTTCTCAAACATTAATCAACCTAAAACTAGTTATTATATGAGTTCACACCAAAGTGCAAAGTCCAATTTGTCATGTTTTACTAGCTGTGTAAAAACATGCATCAGCACGCGATGTTATTCATCGACAACAGACAATTGATTGGATTTTTACACAAACAAAACTAAACGGCATCTACAGATATTAACCTATTGTCACTTAATGGGCCTTAACGCCGCTATATCCAAACATATCCAACTAGTTCTTTTTTCTGTGTTTTGGAAAAGCTGTTTTAAATCTTTTTCATGTGTGAAATTTAGTCAACTTGGTCAGCGATATAAAGCGGGACATACCTAAATTCGGTACTGTCTTCACTCAAACTGGAGCAACTTACGGCGAAAATACTTAAGCAAAATTCCAACAGCCATAAAGGCGTTGAGTTGTGGGCCAAAAACATAAACGATGTCGGGAATTTCGCCGGACGCCATCTCCCCTGCGCGACAACCGCGAAAATCCTCGCAGCAATGTACGCGCGTGTACTGCAGGCATGGCGAAATTTGTTCTAAAAATAGAAAAATTGTCCCATATCATGGAACCAACCCCAATACTAGAAATAGCGCGCACTTACGGTCTCCGTCCCTGATTATGGCTCCTGGTGTAACTTAAAACTCTCAAAGCTAGAGATAATCATCATCATCATCATCATCATCATGAACATCATCAGCATCAACATCAACATCATCGTCATCATCACAACATGCTATTATTACGCCAATAGTACGGGTTTGTCCCGCCAATAGTGCGAGTTTGTCCCGCCATTGTGCCCTATCTGCTGCCATAGACTCCAGATCTTGATGCATTTCGGCTAGTTCAGTATCACGTTCCACGGCATCTATCCATTAAGTTCAACACGGTCCAACATCTTCCCCTTCTTCGCTCCGCGTTCTCAGGTCTCAATTTTAATAAGGCTTTGGGAAGTATTTCCTGACTCATACGACTGACATGGCCAAACCATCTTACTATTCTAGTCCTAAGAAGCAAGGACGCTGGAGTATGACCTGTCCTTTCTCTGACAGTGTGTTCCTTATACGGTGGAACAACTTTCCTAGGATACGGCGGACGCATCGATTATCAAACACCTTATTTATCTTGGCCGCCCCATCTGACTTCTAGAACACCAACTATGCCCATCTGGTACCTGGAGGCTTCATCGCACAGCTCTTTTAACTTTCCTGTCTGTCTCAGGGTTCGAACATTCCAATTTCCAATCTTCAAATTTTGCCGAAGCAACTTCCTCTTCAGGACGGTGTCTTCTTTTCGGCTTCCGACAACGCCCGTCATGCATAGCGTGCCACAAGGCAATTTGCCTCAGCAAGTCATGGTCAGTAATGCTTGTTTCGGTAACAAAAGTATAGCACTGAAGTGAGTTGTTAGCCCACTGCCGTCCGGCTAGTGTGGAGGGAATGCTACTTAAAGGCGCTACCGACAAAGCCTGGTTTTGAGTTTGGAGTAGCCGTCTCCTAGACCGGTTACTTTCACCCAGCTAACAAGCGTGGTCTGCCTGGCTATTTAACCCAAAGGTGGGACTGGGGTCGCTGAGCAGGAGAGCATATCCACACGCTGGTGGATCATGCATAAAACAGCCAACGGGGCCCCAGCTCCTCCGCTCATCATATTTATGTACTCTGACGATTCGGTTTTATAGCGAAATGTAATGCCAGTTGTTTCTGTTACTTTACGGCCGCCATGTTGGTGCCCCTCCGAGTGGCATCAACATGGTTTTTCTATATAAAGCTCTGTAATTTGGACTGAAACACTTCTCAGTATCCTAAATCCTGGCAAGGTCAACTATCATATCCCAGATTTTTTTTCGAGTGCATTATCAGTGTAGATAAATCCAGTTTCATTTATACCTAATATTGTGGAATTTGAACGTATTCTGATCAAGGAAATTGATCAATTTAAGGAACATAGCTATGCTAGTATGGCTACATTTGTCTTGTACAGCTATCTGTAAATCTCTCTTGGAGGTTGACGACGGAAAAACTGAGAACGCGACAGCACGCTTCGTTGAATAGTGATAATAATAATATTGATAAAGATAACTTAGCTACCAACTGGTATCTTGTTTGTGCGCTCGGAAGGAACCATGTAAAACCTAATTATGAGGCAGGAAGTCAACTGTTTGTTCTTCTTTTCAGCAGGTGTATGGATATGGATTCATGAATGTAACCACAATAAAACAATTTCGTGAAAGGTTACGGAAAACAAACTGTCTATGGACAAGAAAAGTATAGTTTCTTCGAAAAAAAAATCGATATTAAGGGGCTAGTTTGTATCAATTCTTTCTGGCTTTTCTTTCTAAATCATATCCATAAAAAAAGATAAAATTGTCTCTTATCAGTTTATATTACCCAGTTATATGTCACGAAACCATAAAGCTTGGCAAATTATATTTTAAAAGTTCTCCCTCGAGTTTTCAGTTCAGCTAACATTTACTTGGTGACAACAATGTTACAAGCAAACCTCTCGAATTCTACATTTCCAAGTGGTAAATCGCCAAATCCTTAATAAAAGTTACTTCGATTGCAAGGTTACTGAGAAATTCCCCATCGCACAACAGGTTATCATCGGTTGTCATATGAAACTAACTTAACCTGATTAAAGGGTTCTCTACATGTACCTGGCAAAGAGATACCTACTTCAAACTCCTTAAACTTACCGTTGGAGAATAGTTCTTTACTCTTTCCTGTTTTTGAAGAAAATATTGCTATCGATATCAAATAAAAGAAAATATACATATCCGCGAAGCGCTAGTTTAGTCTAGTGAAACGTAAATATGTACAAAAATTAGGAAATTGGCAATTGTTTAATCATATAAAAAACCTTAGACACATAACTGCTATATGACGTAAACATTCCATGTTCGCGGGAGGAAAGCGAATATAGCATTTACCTCGCACAGAAACGTTTTCTGAAAATTGTAAAAGGTAGAACACCAATTTTATTGGAATATATTGAAAAAAGCTTTGTACTTCAACGTTTGCCTCAGAGTTTTAAACACCAAAGAAAGCGGAACTCTTTTCATGAGAGAAGTTACCATACACTAAAAATGAAGATTATTTGACTTTTTTTCCTTAAGAGATTATCGTGAATAAAGCGGTTCTGTTCATGTCTTTGTTCAATGAGCCAAGATAATATATTACCAGAAAACAGGTGGTGTTCACAGGTCCCTTAATTCATCGCCTTACTGAATTTGATAACAACATAAAAGTGAAATAATATCGTATGAGAAAATATAAACAAGTTTTTGCTTTTAGAGTGGCTTTTACTTGAATGTGGAAATGTCAAATGTAATTGGTTTGGCGTAAGTAGGTAACGCGATTTCCCCAAACACTCGCGCCACTCTTTCATCCAATCAGAAGTAAAACCAAAATGATGAACTGATCGCGCACGTTTTCCTGCGCTTTGCCTCAGTTAAATGTATCTATTGTAAGCTTCATATGAATGTTGTGCCGCGTAGCACTATGAACAACAAATGATGTAACAGAGAATTAACTCTGAAGTGTAAATTTTAGTGCTAATTTAACCCATGAATAACCCACTGGGCGTTAGCCCTAGCAAAGGGAATCAGGGAACCACACGAGGTAAAGAAAAAATCTTTTGACCTCGGTGGGAATCGAACCCACGACCTCCGGAATAGATCTACCGTTACTCTGCCGACTGAGCTACGAGGTCGGACAGAGAAAGTCGGGGTCGATTTAGATGGTGAATCGCGGCGAAGAGAAAGTAAGGGTACATATGAATGTTGTGCCGCGTAGCACTATGAACAACAAATGATGTAACAGAGAATTACCTCTTTCACTATTGTAAGCTTCGATTGGTTAATTAGAAGGTTTGTGTCTTTATGCCTGGCTAGTGTAGGAATGGGGAGTTTCCGATATTAATGGCTTGTTGGTGTAAGAGTAGTAATGGGGAATGATTCGTTCAAGCTCGTTGCTTGGAAAAATTGTGTTCGCTGTTTATCAACATGGCTTTTTTCACCAACGTTATTGATCTTCAAGCTGCCTTGAGCGCTCGGTTAACTGGCCGTGATTGAGAAACATTGACAAGCGCAAATTTTTGAACGCGTAATAATTTCAAAGGTTCTCTAGCTTTCTTTGAAAACGTTCTCCGATTTTCGAAGCCGGGTTCTTTTAACATTGTTTGGCTCATGAAAATATCTATTATGTTTTTATCTGCACTCTCAGCTTTGCTAAGAAGAGAGAGAATTAATTCTGAGCTAAACTGCTCTTGTTTTCCGCTCCGTTAGACACGCACTGAACTCCACTTTCAACCCTAGATTTGCATACAAACTCTTCAATGCAGAAACCCATGGGGCTAGCTCTACCATTGAAATGACAACAATAGAAGTTCGGAGCGCTAATTAACTGTCAACACGCGACAATAAAAATTTTTGAACAACACGGTTCTTGAATATTACTTTTATTAGCGAATACGAAATAATAATACACAGAAATGAACACACTAAAATTACAACTGAACAAAACTGTTTATGAGTAAAGTATCAGGAAATCAATCGTCTTCATCTTCGCTTGGAGGATAATAAGTCTTTTGTAAAGTTTTTGAATCGATGTGTTTTACCGCGTGGCAGTCAGCGCACCAAATAAATCCATCTGTCAGGTGTTTACGATCAACAAGAATTTGATGTGCACATATCGGACAAATCCTATAACCATCATGCCAGAAACATCTAGGACATTTGACTACTGCTGTTTCGTAAACGTTCTCTCCGTTGCAATAGTAGCAAGGACCTTTTCCTTTGAGAAAAATCTCTGAATTTCCTTCAGGTTTTCTGATTCTTGATGTTCACTATATTCGGAGACTGTCTCTGTGTCATCTTCATTATCACTGCTTTCGGAGACTATTGTTTTCCCTCCTCCTCCTTCTCCTCCTCCTCAATTGTATTGTTTTCCCTCCTCCTCCTCCTCAATTGTATTGTTTTCCGTCCTCCTCCCCCTCAATTGTATTGTTTTCCCTCCTCCTATAGTCCCACCACTTCCGCCCTTGTCCGTTTTGCTCTCGTCCTCTGTAAATAAGGAGACTGAAATACATCCTAGTCATTTATCTGCGTTCTCCTTTTTTTTCTTTATTTTCAGCTTTGCTCTTCTTTCCCACGTCTTTTGACACCTTAGGGCCAGTGTTTACAAGGATAGAGGGTTACCCTAGCAAGCGGGTTACCTTAGCACTCATACATGTTCTCTTTGTTTCTTTGTCGTGTTTATAAGGCAGCCAGGGCTACCCTGGCAAGCGGGTTAACTTTTTCCCTTGTAAACACAATAGTACATTATGTTGGAACTTAGCCGGATTACTGTGTTCCTGCATACTAATAAAGTGCCTTCCTGTATACTAATGAAGTGCCTAGGTAAATTATTACTATTCAAACTGTCTATTCGTGGTGGAAGACTCAAGATTTCAGCAAAATCGAGTCAGGGCCAAACTATACAACTGCGGCGCATGCGTTTGTAAACGCAACGTTGAGATTAGAATTGCGGGCTCCTTTTGTCGCCCGCAATAAGTAATCCTACGGTTTTTCTCGTTCAATTTGGAATTAATTTGCACTTGCGAGTTTTCAAAAAGCAAATTGCACTCGCCGAAGCGGCTCGTGCAATTTCAGCTTTTTGAAGACTCAAGCGTGCAAATTAATTCCAAATTGAACCCGAAACGTATGATTACCTATACAAACTATGGGACAGCTCTACCATTGAAATTACAACAATAAAAGTTCGGAGCGCTAATTAATTGTCAACACGTTTCTTGAATATTACTTTTATTAGCGAACACAAAATTTGATTTAAATACACAGAGATTTGAAATGAATTAAAAAAATACATCTATTGATAACGAAAGCTCCACAACGAAGTGTTAAACACAAAGTATCAGGAAATTAGGATGCACTGAACAATAAAACTGAAGTCCCCTAAACAAAGAAATAATCTCCAATAGAACAACACACTAGATATCGGTTTGAAATACATTTTTTATTGAGAACGAAACACAGTAGTTCTAGTCTTCATCTTGTGGAATCGGTTGCTTCACAAACGATTAGGCGCGCAAGAATTTCCGCTTATCGATGGCTAGTTCTGTCGATTCTAACCAATCAAATCCATCTGTATCTTTGAGATCTTTTTGGGTTTCCATCACTTTTTGGAAGGTGTAATCTTTCTTCATCGCTCGCACCACTGCAGATATTCTAACAGTACTTTTCTCAGTTCTTTTCTGTAAAGAGGAAGGAGAGCGTTCTGTGCTTTAAGGTGAGCGACATTTTCCGAATCTCCGTTTCTTTTGTACTCGTCGACCAAAGCATTGAGCTGAACCTCGTGGCGTTCCTGAGCTTCATCTAATATGCGCGACCAAGGGTTTAAGTGCTCTGTCACTTCTTGGGAAGAATCCGTTTCTTGGCTAGATTGAGAGTCTTCACTGTCTTCGTAATATCCAATACCTCGTTGAAGAAGGAAGTAATTATAACCGTCGCTCCAAGACATTCTTTTTTGGTTTGAAAAG
>JAEMPF020000584.1:0-14248 GCA_022496165.2 Catalaphyllia jardinei
CTCTCAAATGGTTGGCAATAACAGAGGTAAAATTAACAAGAAATTATACACTAATTTGGATGGAATTTTCTTGCATTGGAAAGATTTTGATAGAAAAAGTTTCAGAGTAAAGTACAAGACGGTGTACTAAAAAGCGACGACATGACACGAGATTGATTTCCGCTGGCAATCCTGATTAAGCAACGATTAGTAACGATTACAAGTATTAAGATATTAATTCCAGTCGTCTGTCGTTTATAAACCTTTCGTGGGTCGGATAACTTTTCTCGTAACCTCAGGAAGGAGGGGTTGACTCTATTGTTTTCGAGGATCTGCCAGAGACCGACTCATCGCTGCCAGTGTGACGTCAGATAGCAACAAGTCGAAGCTTTGCTCGGCTTGCCCAGATTTGTCCTCGGGACTCCATTGAATTCAAACAAAAAGAGGATAATACAAGCTATTATTACGCTATTATTGACTAATTTGGCATAAGTGTGCAAGCTTTGTAGTGGATATTGACTGTGAGTACAACTGTTTGTTGTTTTGTGTGCGTTTTTGTCCCAAATTTTATTGAAAACAAATCGGGTCAAGTAGGATTACCGCCATCTTGGCTTCCGGTCAAGTAAAGGCCACCCAAAACGCCCGCCGTTTTCTCTGCAAGTTTTCAACAGAAGTATCCCATAATAGGAGGTTTTGCTCCTCAGTTTTGGTATAACTTTCTAGCCATTGTTAGTTTTTCCCAATGTGATGAGCCATTTTGTTCAACATTTCTTTTGATTGCGAGGGTGCACATGTCAGTTTGATTTCTCGCCTGCTATACTTTGTTGGACTGGTGGTCTGTGTTTACCAGCTGTTAGCTGATTGAATGCTTGTGTTTTTAAATTCTGTGGTTAGATGACTGCCTGTGTGAAGGGCTAACCTTCAGAATACCCGGCCACGATTGCGTGACATTAAATGCCTGCAGTAAATAAATATTTGCATATGGAAACAAAAGAGAAAAACTTATTGTATACACGAAACACGCATGCTACACATAAATATACCTCGTTCTAAAATCCATCAGCCGGAACAAGCGCGCTACACATGAAAAGGCTCCGTTCTATAATCCATGAGCCGAAACCCGGAGTTTTGATATTCATTTTTTCCACAGCGGGACTGCGGGAGCAATAGTTTTACTCGTCTTATTTTTATAGCAATATTTTTACTCGCCTTATCATCAACCCATATACAACACCACTGCGGGCGGGAGTACGGGAGCAAGAGTTCAATGTCACGCAATCGTGGCCGGGCATTCTGAAGTCGCTCCGGGAGCTTCTCCAAATGCCATTCCATTAACTTTGAAAGGATTGTTGAGAGGAACCATAAGCACTGAAGGCTTAATTCTCAGCACAGAGCAAATCTAATATACCATGTACCAAACCCTCTATTCTGGGATCAGGAGATCTCCGCATTTCTGCGTGGGCTCCGGAAAAACGTTTTCAATCCATTAAACTTTGTCGACGTCTCAGCCACCTGTTAGCATGTTTCTACTCTAAATATGAGGCTTTCGAATAACTTATCTTACCGAAAATTACTGCAAAGAAGAGTTTCGTATACTTTGAATCTTGGGTAACATTGAACAAAGTAATCGAATCATCAAAAAGTTAGAAATTTCCACACATTTCAGGTAACGAACCTAAAAATTTCGCCGCCATATCGAAAATCACCGATGTATGACGTGACGTCATACATCGTCATACGCCACTGATTTGCCTGAAGACGCCCCCTCCCTCCTGCGTAACCTGTATTTCCTCATTGTTAGTCTTTCCTCGAACATCTCGTTTGCACGTTAACAATGGGAGAGAAACTGACCCACCATCTGCAATTCTAGGCGATTTTTCCGATCCGAAAAAGCGGTTGTATACGCTTTCTTTTGAAACCAAGGAGAACCATATGAGTAAGAGTCCTGCCGTCTGTCCCTTGAATCTGTAACGTGTCACGCCTTCTGAAAACGAGAAACTGATCGATGTGAAAAGGGGCTCGCAGAAGTCCCAAACTTTAAATTAGGGTAAAGCATCGCTCACTATCAACGTGCTGTTTTTGTTCTTTCTTTTTAATACCAAAACAGACCAGAGAACTGAAGATTCATCAGAGAGCATGAATAGTGTTGAGGGGTCTGGAACCTAGATTAAGCAAATAGTCATTGTAATCTATACAAAGAAAAACTTGAGTAAATCAATTAAGCTTCACCGTGGGACTGAAATATAGAAATCGCTGTTTAAAATTTGAACTGCTACTTGTGAAAATGTATGTGGAGTAATATCGGCTATTAACAAAAAAATGTGCAATTTCATTATGTTTATCACTGCTGTTTGTTTCTTATTTTTGATCAAATGCTACATAAAGTCTCTTCTCGAATACCGACTTTTAGTGTGGCTAGTACACATGGAACAGAGGAGTTCTATTGGACCTTTATTCTAATTAAATTTAAAGTACAATTGTAGTGCGAGTCGATTTTTTGTTGATTAAAATGACCTCAAAATCAAACTGTACACGATTCGATGATGTTATGTTGCGATTATCAAATCTACTATGAACAGACATATCAGGGCTTTTCCCGAGAGCTGTTGTGTGAACTTTGCGATATGATAGCTCATCAGCCTATTAAAGTGTCAAAGTGTATCAGCTTGAAAAAGTCCAGAATTTTCAGATGGTAAAGTTCTAGGTAGTTCTCCTCACTCCCGCTATATACACATATTATGTGTATATTCTGCACCACAATTACAACCTTATGAATTGTTACGCCATCTCCGGGTTAAAAAGAATAATTCCAATTGCTATCTACTACTTACTTTTAATGATACTTTTTTAAAAAACTAACCTCAAAAGGATTAACCCTGCGTGAAGTACGTAACTGTTATGACTATATTTTTTAGATTTAACCGACTAGAAACTTGCTGCACCAGCACTAGCCCAAATAAATCATGTTGGTCCTTCGCTTCCAATAGAATCGAGGCAAGAAGCAAGAATGGTGTGAATCGTTAGTTAGAAAAAAGTCTAGAAGGTTTAACAGAAATCTTTAAAGGTAAGTTATCGATATTTTTAAACTAAAAGCGGAATGTATTTTGTTTGAAGGGATAAGTCAAATTTCAATGATTTTCTCTGCGAACATCGCCTTCGCGGTTTTGTCTTTGTTTATGCGGAGACTGGTGTACATTAGTTTGAAACAAATTTCAATATATACCCTGTACACAAAAATGCCAAATGCGGGAATAACAGTCATAATCAAACTTTAAAATCCGTTTAACAAATAACAATTTTTTTCCGTCATTTTACAGTGCACTAGTACTCAGCAATTTAACTATAAATCATGATTTTGACATTACCCCATAGGTGAGACATTTGCATTTTAATGGCCCTACCATGCGAACTTTAAACGGTCCAGGTCCTCCACAGTGAGGAATTTGCCAATTTTTAAATGCCCTGGGGGCGGTTTGAGCCGCCTTGGAATTTACAGAGCCTAAAGTACGTTTTGCGTTTTGACTGATACATTATCGACAACGTCAGACTGCAAGGGTGATAGGACGTAAAATACGGTACGAGACACCAACCTGACAAGAACAGATAGAGCACAGCTGTTTCGTCCTTTCGTCGGCACTGTGTATAGCGAAGATCTGTAACGACAGCCAAAAACCATCGGACAAGAATTGCAAAATACCTCGTTCACTAAATCAAGTTCCGTACTTTGAACTGACTAGCTTTATCGGTTCTTGTCATATTGGTGTCTGGAAACGTCTCTTACGTGGTTTCAGGCTTGCAGCCTATTGTTTGTCGTCACTGATATAGATTTTTGGAATCAGATCTCTTGTACATCTTACGTTGTGAGCGTTTATATTATTGCAAGCGGTCCCTTGTAGTTTTTGGTTTCTACAGCGTTACCCACGAGCCACCCCACCGTGGCTATCTTCAGCTGAAAAATGCAGCTGATCTTTCTGAAGGTCGGTTTTGATAATGGGTTTTAGATCGAGTGGTTTTTGTATCGTAGATTTTTTAATCTTGTTCAACAATGACAGTTGTTTTAGAAGCGGCTTCAGCGAGAGATCATTAAAATCATTTGTCAGCAATCTTGTCCTTGGGCCCTTAAGAAGAATCCTCGCTGCATTTTAGTAGCCCTTGTCTCCACCTGCACTATATAACACGACCAGAGAGACTCTTTTAACTCCCGCTCTCCCTTCCAATAAATGAAAAACAAGTAAATCATAATCATTTCTGCCAAGGTCCCGCTGGCATGGAAAATCAAAACTGCTCGGTATATAACCCAGGGAGTCATTGCTGCTCGATAGCCCTGGGAGTCAATGCTGATTGCAAGCCCAGAGAGTCACTGTTGCTTGCTAGCCCAAGGAGGCATTCCTGCCCGGTAGCCCAGGCAGCCATTGCGGCTCGTTAGCGCAGAGAGTCATTGCTGCTCGCTAGCCCGGAAAGTCAATACTGCTTGCTAACCCAGTGAATCATTGCTCCTCGCTAACACAGGGAGTCATTGCTGCTCGCTAACCTAACAAGTTAATGCTGCTCGGTAGCTGTCCAGGGAGTCACTGCTGCTCGCTAACCTATCAAGTCAATGCTGCTGGCTAGTCCAAGGAGCTAGTCATTGCTGCTCGCTTTTCCAGAAAGAAAAAAATAATTATTGCTCGCTAGCCCAAAGAGTGATTGCTCCTTGTCACTGCTTTCCGCTAGCCAAGGTGCAAATGCTGCCCGCTAACTCAAGGAGTACATTCCTGCCCGCTAGACAAGGGGATCACTGTTGCTTGCTAGCCAAGAGGGTCACTTCTGGCCACTAACCCGGAAGTCACTGCTGATCACCAATCCATGCAGGGAGTCAATGCTGCCCGCTAGCGAAGGGAGTCAGTGCTATTCGCTAACCTAGATGGCATTGCTGCTCTCTAGCTCAGGGAACCACTGATTCCCGTGAACCCAGGGAGATATTTCTGTTCACTAGCTCAAAGAGTGAATTCTGCTCGCTAAACCAGAGAGAAACTGCGGCTCCGTAGCCCAGGGAGTCACTGCTGACACTGCTGTTTGCTAGACCAGAAAGAAACTGCTCCTCGCTGGGCCAGAAACTCATCGCTGCTTTCTAGCCCAGGGCGTAACGGTTGCTTGCTAGCAAAGGAAGTCACTGCTGCCCGCTAGACCAGGGAGTAACTACTGCTCAATAGACGAGAAAGTAACTGCTCTCTGCTAGCCCAGAAAGTTATCGCTTCTTTCTAGCCCAGGGTGTAATGGCTCTTTGCTAGCAAATGAAGTCATTCCTTCTTTTGTAACTGCTGCTCGCGAGCCCAGGAGTTAATTGCTGCTCTCTGGCCACAGAGTCTATGGTGGTCGCTAGCCCAGGAAGTCATTATTGCTCGCTGGCCCAGGGAGTCACTGCTGCCCTCAAGGATAAGAAGTCACTGCTGCTTGCTAGCCCAGGGAGTACTTTCTGCTCGCTAGCCTACAGAGTCATTGTTGCTCGCTAGGGTAGAAAGTCAGTGCTGCTTGCTAGCCCAGAAAGTTACTGCTGCTACCTATAGCCCAGAAAGTTATTTTTGCTCGCTGGCCCAGGGAGTCATTTTTAACTCGTGAAGCGCATGCGCAACACGAGTTATCGTGAGTTGTGGGCAAATGTGTCGCTCCATGGGATGTAAACTTTATGCAAATGAGGTACGCTTGCGGCTTACTTTTTAAATTCCTGTCCATCTTTAATTAAAATAAGCTGTTTTAAAGGTCTAAATTAAGAGATAACATTTAAAGACTCGGCTACCGAAAATGAGAACATCGAGAATCGTAAATCGATAAACAGCACAAGTTCTCACTGGATGCGGATTTCATATGGATTTTACAGAAAACCGTGAAGTCCTTGAAGTACGGTTTTATGGTATGGTAAATGCGCATTAGCGAGCGAAACGATATAAACAGAGATAAACTATTTTTTGTATCGCTAAAAACAATGAAGAAAGGACAGTAAATGGAAAAACTTGCCCACACTCGGAGTCGATCGCGATATCGCGATATACTTGAATCGTACATCTGATCAGTACCACTGGGCTATGTCAACATCGCGGGCATAACATCGAAAAAGTAGACATCTTATTAGTATCAACGATACAACCGCAGACAACTCAGCGGGCTCGAGTATGTTCGAGGATTGTCTGTGGGTTACAGTTTCTTACAGTAATTTTGTCCTTTACCGAACAACTGCCAGCGAATATATTTGGTATTTGTGGATTTTTTGGACACTCGGGAGTGCCTTTTTTAAAGCCTAGAGGTCACATGTGTTCATTTCTCGGCGAATAGAGTCGCAACATTTGTTTTGAGGGAAAGTCTTCATGGCTTGTTTTGCACCGGGACTCTTCTCAAGCTACACACAACACAGGTATTAAAACCTAAACAAGATGTTTTGCCAAGAAGCTTGATTTAGAAGAAATCGGAGTGAATCAACGTAGTAGTTGAAGAATACATTATTTGTCGCGATCACTGCATCGACTGGATCTGGAGAGAGTTTAACGGGCCGTTTGCGTTGGACGTTTTTCGACATGGTGAAAGAGAAGTTGTTGAGACAGTTTGTCTTGTTATTTTTCCTTGGATTTCCTTGAAGAAAGACCAGGTGTCCAGCCTGAACGAGAATGGAGTCAAAGCTGCAGTTTTGGGGCCAGAAAGTTCTGACACGGAAATTAAGGATGCTTTTGAAGTCCGTGTGTTTACAAAGTCGTTTCCCTGTCAACTGGGTATTGAACACAGATCGCGGATTTAAAACAGCTTCCTAGACTTTGCAGAACAAAAAAGGTAATGTACAGTATTACTTCCAAGTTTGATTCAAATGTCTGAACCACCGGTAAATCCACATCCGATAAATTGACTGCAAAAGCCGTCGGCAAAAACTCAAGCTTTCGCGCGTGAAGAATTCATTTGAACATGTTGTTACTATCACGCAGCGAAGCATGTTTGCGAAATTTTGAACCTTTTTTCCTTTTCAAATAGTTTTTTCTGCCTCATCTTGAATGGAAATTTTTTTTTTATTGTACTTCCTGTCGCGTGTCGTTCATTTCGTTACCTTTCTTTGGCAAATTCAGGTATCTAAAGTTAACAGTATTTTTGCATCGTAGAGTTCTGCATATTTAATTTAATTTAATTTACGGCTACCTCCACGGCCGTGTTTGTTTAGTTTTAAGTGCATGTTTTAGTTTTATTCAGCTGCTACAAAACACCTGAGAAAAGAACTAAGTGGGCACTAAATAAACACAATTGAAATACGATTTAATTCAAAATAATTGACTATTTTTGTCGTATTTTTTATTTACAACTTAAATCTTTCTTTCACGGGGCTGTATTATTTGTCGCACGCGAAGAAATTTTCGGATTTTTTTTGTCTTTAAAATCGTTGTTTAGATATGTCTTTTTCGCTTTTATCTTCCGGAATTTTCTCTAATTTTAATTATCCGCTATAGTAAATGAATTGAATTTTTCTTGTTTTCGGTGTCGTTTTGTCCTCCAAAGTCAATAATTATGAACTCGTTTTGCGTGTTCAAATTTTCTCGGCTGTCGTGCGGCAAAGAGAAAAAACTTATTTTCTTATCAGTTTTAATACACCTCAAGTAGAGTTCTTTTGTCAAGATTATTTTTTGGATATTTCTGACCATCATTTGTTCAACTTTAAATAAACTATGTCTTGAAATCTGATCTTATACATGGCTGTTGTTACTGGGCATATGGTTTATTTCTCTGCTTACGCTCGCTCTGAAATATATCAAAAACTCTCCAGGGAATAAGGGGTAGGCTGTGAAACATTTTCACACGCAGATTTTAAGCAAGCGGAACAAGCCGATTTCATTTTATAGAAGTATAAGTCTACTTGTGGCAAGTCTAAGTGGAGGCGTTCATGCAGCTGCATGTAAGCATTAACTTTAAATGGCACCCTGGAACTGCAAACACTCATGCCCTGTCCACACTATGTCAGAGAAATATGAAAAGGATGTTAATCACTCCCAGGGGCGGGAGAGAAGCCGGTTGTTTTCCATCCACACTTTGTTGGAGAAATTTAAAAACGCAACATTGGATCTGTTTTTGAGGATTGAATCATGACGTCATCATTTTGAAAAAAGCTCCATCTTTAAACCAAGCCGGCGTTTTCAAATTGCTTGGGTTTGAATACTGTGTTCGTTTGAAGAGCGCCCGTTTTCATGGCAAGTAATTGTGTATGGCAGACCTAAAGGCCTAGAAACAAAGCTGTGTTTTCAAATATCTCAAGCGAAGTGTGGCCGAGGCCTCAGTATAGTTGTTTATCAAGTCTTACAAGTCAAACCTGAAGATCGTATTTGCTAAAATTTCGCACTGGTCGGTGATCAGATAAGATCTTCGGTGATATCACAAATTGTTCTTGCAGACAGACTGGTTGGTGGTTTCCACTGGAGTGCCAGCAGCCTCATACCAAGAGTCTGTGTTCCCCTTGACCAGCATGCGGGAAGCAATGCAACCCTAGAGAGATCCCATTTGAAGTCTGAAACTATCAGACTTCCGGGACGTTTAAATCGTGCCTAGCTCATAAACACGAGGCTCAATCAATTGCAAGTCGCTTGTATTTTTCGTTAGCATATGAGGGCACATGTTTTTTCCTGCACTTGTTTCCTGCACAAAAAAAGAACGAGAGCCAAAACAACCGGATGCTCTCGCAGGCTAGTTTTTTTTTTCAATCATTTTCATTGTTTTTATGGCCAATGAAACTTAGAACTAGATACTCTTCACTGTGGATACTCTAGGCAACTTGTTCATTCTATATTCTTTGCTATTGGCATACCTACATTGGTTACGTGAGCTGGAAGTCTTTTCTTGTCTTTTTAGTTAACTTTCTCTAACTTTCCTCAACAAAGGAAAATAATCCTCGTTTCCTCGTCGCCTTGTTGCAACTTGGAATGGAAATATCGCCTATATTTTGCATTTCACAAAATGTTTACATCGGACACTTCCATCAAAAATGTCTTGAACATGGCCTTGTACAATCCTTATAAGCAGAAGATGACAATGCCAGTTTGCAACAAAACTTAAAACTAGTTTCTGTTTATCTCATTTGACTAAGAGAGAATAATTAATGTTTTCATTAAGACAGTATTGCCTTGATTTTTCAATATTTCCAATGCTCATTTTTCAACCACATTTGCTGCCAACTATTTCTTGGTGAACCAGAAATAAAAATGAAAAATGTTTAAAACACATGACATCGCCCATCCTTGTCAAATGTAGAAGCATGATCGTTTGAATTCTAATGCCTTCCTATCCAACTGTTTAGTTACTGTTTTTCCTTGGTTCGTTATGAGTGAACACCGAATTACTGCTCGTACTCTAAACATGAAAATAAACCACAGTATTCCCTAAACCAGACAATATTAAACATAATCCAAAAGAATTTTAATTCATTTGTTCCCTTCACGAGTTTGCTCACAGAGCACTTTGACTACCCGCTAGTATAGGAAGTCATTGCTGCTCTCTAGCCCAGGAAGTTACTCCTACTCTCTAAAACAGGAAGTAACTGCCGCCCCCCACCCCCCTCCTCCCTAGCACTGGGAGTCATTGTTGCTTGATACGCCAGGAAGTCATTTCTGCTCTCTAGCGCAGAAATTCACTGCCGCTTGCAAGCGCAGGTAGTAGCAGCCACTCTCTAGCCCAGTGAGTTACGACCGCTTCCTAGCTGAGTCAAATTCAAGAAAGAAAATCTCAAAAGTTGAGTCTAGATGAGGGCTAAAAAGCACATCACAGTAAACTCCTTACTTTACTAAATCTTTCTATAAGCTCAGACCGGTAATATCTTCTTGGATTGCACGCGAGAAAAGATTAAAATCTGTCACAGTCATTGTACATGTTTTTACGTAACTGTGACCCGAATCAAAGCTCATTTGCAAAACCTTTTCACTCGGTGAAAATACTTCTTTCGCCATCCAAGCTTGTTTGTTGACCTTCCGAGTATCTTCCTTCAATACTTATATACATTGCAGTTCCAGTTTCGATTTAAAGTACTACAATGATCAAAAAATCATTTTCGTTTTGAAACATGTTTGCTTAGCAACTAACTTGCAAAGTTTTGAGCGTTGCGTTTTATCCAAAGGCTGTCAGTTTATTTTGCGTGTAAGTTTTGGCTTTCGCGGTCTTTCATTACTCACGTTCAAAACTGACCGATTAGACCTCAGAGGGTTGGATCTAGATCTAGAGAAGATGACGTCATTTACTCACTAGCTAAAATTTCAGCATGTAAATGCACTGGTTTTAAGATCTAAAAGCCCAAAACTCCCATGCTGTATAGTAATTCAGCGGCGTACACAAGCATTGCATTCTTAAACTAGGCAGTCTTTGACGTCATTTACTCTTTGACCCAGCTCTCTCAAGATTTTAAAGCTAGTAATGGTGGACCAATAAGTAAGAAAATCCCAGTTAAAATAAACAAGTGTCTTTTTAAAATCAGGACTTAAAACTTGGGTCAGTTAGTATTTAGTTAACATAGTTTTTAAAACGAAATAAAGAAGAGAATTTCTTTTTTTGGTTGTAGTAGCTCTTTAAAGGTTGCGTTAAAATTGATTTCATGTATTACCAAGAACTGCGAAACTCCAGGTGCACACGCTGCTACTAAAAGACAAGCATTCAGCTTGAAACCGTGTGGTCATTCAGGTTCATTTGGTTAATTCACTCCTAAGGGAACAACTGTCAAGTGTTCGTTGTTGTTGTTTTTCAATTTCAGACACATAGCCCTGAAGCTTCCAGTATGCTGGAAAGTAGTACAGGATTTAGTTGCCACTAATTGCAAATGGAAACTTAAGATTTTCGTCTTCTCCTAGTGTTACTTCTGCGGCAGAATTTATTGAAGGAACTAATCGGGACGACGGCTACGGTTAATTTGTGCAGAACGCCATGTATTTACTTTTGGCGTCTCTTAAGTCTTGAGAACTGATCAAGTTTAACGCACCCTTTACCTCAAAACTGAATCTTTAGAGTATACAAGTAAAAAAATCACATCAGCTGCATTCAGTGGCAGAGTACGCAGCACGCTTCAAAAAACCTTTCTGATCGCGGTCGGTAACCTCGGTTGGACCAAAATTGATTTTTGGCCTGCGAAAAAGCAAAAAAAAAAAACCTGAAAATAGAAAAAAAATGTTTTTTTAACTATAACTTTTTTCACTGACAAAAATAAAGGAAAATTATTGTCGTGGTCCCTAAGTCGAGTAGACCGCTTCTAGCGAGATTGCCAATTAACTGTTGCTCACTAGCTACCTCAGGGAATACATTACTTCTCGCTAGCCCAAGAAGTCACTGCTGATGGCTAGCCCAGAGGGTCGCTTCTGCCAACCAACCTGGGAGTCACTACTGCTCTCTAGTCGAGGGGGTTGATGTTGCCCGCTATCTTAGGGAGTCACTGCTCTTCACTAGCCCGGGGAGTCACGACTGCCTGCTAACCTCTGCTGCCCGCTAGCCCAGGGAGTCACTGCGGCTCGCTTGACCAGTGAGTCACTGCTGCCCGCTACCCCAGGGAGTCACTGCTGCTCGCTACCCCAGGGAGTCACTGCCGCTCGCAACCCCAGGGAGTCACTGCTGCTCGCTAAAATAGGAAGTCGCTAATGTTCGCTAGCCCAAGGAGTCAGCCCAGGGATCAACTGCTTCTCGCTAGTCTAGGCAGTCACTGCTGCCTGCTAGTCAAGGGGATCACCGATAACTGTGCCTTTAGCCCAGAGAGTAACTGCTTCTCGTTAGCTTAAATTGTCTATCAGTGCATGCACTATCACTTTCAGGAATTTTAGGATGGGAGTGTGGCTAAGACTTCCTTCCGGCAAGTACTTCAACTGATTGTGATTCAACTTCCTGCGAAAAAAGTTTTCGGTCAAAGTTAACTAAATTTAATGTAGGCCTTTTTTAGTTACTATGCATTTAGAAAAGCATTTATTCAATAGCGATATGACGTGACTTTAGTGAAATTCACGTTTCTATCGAGATGGGAAATTACTCTTTAATGACGTCATATGTATATGTCAGCAATGCATGAGCCATAAAAGAGATGACGTAGGAGGGCTTGTACTTTTTGCCATTTTTCTTTATTGTAAGGAAACAAAATAAAACTTATGTTAAAGAATACTCTCGTCCAGGAATATATTGGGCTGTTTTTACTTTGTTATACTAGTTTTTGTCTCACAATTCTTAAAAAGGACGTAGATACAGAGGAAAGATCATTAAATACAGAAGTGTGTCCTGAATGTCGATGTAGAGCAGGGTTGTTCCCATACAGAACTAAGGATCATCGGTATAACTAACTGGTTTACTAACTTCACGGATTATAGTTTTTAACAACACTAAGCTTTATTTTATTTTCATCGCTCTCTCACGAAACTCGCGCTCTAACATAAGTACACTTAGTGTTTCAAGAAACTTCTCAAAAGAATTGAATAGCATTGTTGCAAGGTATCTAAATTCGAATATTATATGACATCCCAAAAGGTTTTAGGTCACGGCCTAATGACTCCGGTTAGAGACTTAACAACAACAACAAGCCGCAATTTATGCCAAATATTGGAATGAAGTATATTCTTAACGCCGCTTTATTTCCAAAATATTGATTAAAGTTGTGTAGATAAAAAATACAAACGTTACCAAGCATTGAAATCTGTAAGTTTTCTAAAGTAATATTAACTTCAACTGATTACAAATTACACCTAATTATGATAATGGACTCTGCTACAGACCATAATTAAAAGTCATAATTTTGTTTGCTTGTGACAAATTGCATAGTTATACATCATCAATAACACAAACATACAACGTTGAAACTTTTTTACGGGTGATTCCAACTGATTTGCTTTTACAAATCTGGTTTTGAGAGCTTCAGTTAATGCTTGCGGTAAGCTACCAATAAAATTTTGAACACTGACCTGGGTTTCTCGGGCGGTTTTGATCTACTAACTTGTTCACTTCTGCAATATGTTAATCACTACCCTTGGTTTTGTTGAGACTCCCCAAGAGTGTTTTGTTGAACATTAATGGGTTAATGCTCCTGTTTTTCCCGATGGCTAACATTCTTGCTTTCATCGATTAAAGAGAGCAAATGTACAACAGCCCTTATAATCCAGCAACTATTTTGGCCCGCGCGCGACTGGTGTAAACGCTTCACTTGACCGAGTATTCCCTGGCTAAATCTGGGGAATATCCGAAAATATTTGTCTTAATTAGACGTTATCTGTTCCTTGAAGCTGACAGCTTTCCTGGGAAAACTGTTCGCTTCTCGGAACAGATAATGTCCGCGGTCAAATATCCTAGCACAATTTCGCGCCAAATGGAGCCTATTGTTTACAGTATATTTTCCCCAATTTTTAAAAAAAAATTGCGCCTGTTGCGAAAAATATTTGTATAGGTAATCATACGGTTTTTCTCGTTCAATTTGAAATTAATTTGCACTTGTGAGTTTTTTAAAAAGCTGAAATTGCACAGGTCGCTTCGGTGCAATTTCAGCTTTTTGAAAAACTCACAAGTGCAAATTAATTTCAAATTGAACGAGAAAAACTATATGATTACTGATTAATAATACAAATATGAAAAATTTCGCGCGGAAAAAGTGCCGGAAGATGTTTCTTGAAGCCATTTTTTTCGCATTCAAGAAATCTTTTTACAGAGTTTCTGTACTAAATTTTTGTCATTGCTTTACATGAGATCTGTGGCCTACAAAATTTCTCCTCCTCTCTTCTCCAAGCCTGAGTCGAGCGTCGCCTCTCGTGGAATGAAAACTTACAGCGAAAGCAGAATTGAGCTGCAAGATCTACAAATCTTCAAGAAAATGCTGGAAAAAATCCAGTCGGTTTTTGTCATCGGAGTAGCCCTGTGAGCCGAAAAGCTTGGAGGTTGCCTTGAAAATTACAGGAGTTGAAAGAATACCCTCGGAAAACTTGGGGTTGCAGTCGACCTAGAGGCCATTTGAATCGAGTTTTGAATGAAAGGAACGCAAATGACGGTGGAGATTTTTGTCTTCTGTGGTTGGTGATTCTCAAATCAGCTTGATATAGTGTCGGAGACACATTTTAGCTGCGATACTGTTGACCGTGAGCTGTGGTTAGCTATACTTAGCTCGCTGCTATGCCCTGAAACGGACAGGAACATTCGCATCGGAAAGCAAGGTTATGTATTTTATTTTACCGATTTTAAGATTTGATGTTTTATTCCTGACATTAATCAGTGTGTCAACAGTTGTTTTGACACTGGGAAAAGTTGACTTTTTTAAATAAATTAATCTCGAGAA
>JAEMPF020000585.1:0-14241 GCA_022496165.2 Catalaphyllia jardinei
TAAGTTTTCTCGATAAAATTCCTTTCGTATTTTCAAACTTTATCCATAAAGTACATTTTCGTGTACACATCAACGAGATGTATTTTGGAAATCACAGACTATAATTTGATAATGTAATGTAAATCTTTATTTAAACACGGGGAATCATCAGTTAAGCTAAAAGTTAAAAAAACTAAAACTCATTACAACTGTTTTAAATGATTTCCGTTTGGGAATCCGATATCTCAGATACCGGTTTAAACTGCCCAATAGAACCAACGCTTGACAACCTTTAAGTTACTACACAGCTACACGAAGGCTAAGTGAATGACTGCTAGGAGAAAATGCATGGCGAATTTAGAATTGAACATGGAATTTGTTATTCGGGCCGAATCGTTTACTCTGGAACAGACCAACGAGTTAACGGTACTCGTACCTGATTGAGTGGGGTTACGTCACAGCTTGCACATGCGTGCAACCGTGCAACTATCCATTAAATCACTGAATCTCATGCTGAACACTGTGTGAATGGTAAACACAGTTGCGAAGTAAAATTGTAAGCATGATAGCGGGGCCTTATATATATATATGGGTTATTGACCAAGTGTGAGGTCAGGATGGCTGGATATTGGCCAAGTTCTTTTTTTTTGCGTGTTTGTGGACCGAGACGAAGTAGAGGCCCATAAACTCGCAAAACAAGAACGAGGCCAATATCCAGCCATCTTGACCGAACAAACTTGGTCAATAAAGGATTTATTATATGGCTTTCGGGGAAATTTTTCTTGCGGGATACAGCGGGTAGTCCCGAGCGGGCAAGATGGCTCCATCTTGCCCGCTCGGGTAGCCAATCACAGCCGGCGATTTGGGTCATCGTGCCAGCTCGCGGAGCTAGCCATTTAATAAGTAAACGATATTAAAATATTGCTTAATTCGAACGCTCACCAAATGGCCTTTACATGCATTTACATCAAAGTATGCAGCACATCTGAATTCGTGGTTTGAGTTGCTGCGTTTAGTTCCAGGGATCGAGGAACCATTTTGAAAGCTCTGTACAAATAAAGCTTCTGTATTCCAGTGGAGTAGGAAAGAATGAAAGCTGTTCTCAGCCTTGCCAGTCTGACATCTTGTCCACCTCTTTGGCTTGTAACTTGCCCCCAAGATGTAGACCTAGTAAAGACAAAATGCGAAAATAAAAGTAGCCGTTGTATATTGTAAGTAAATTGGTAAATATGTGTTACAAGGATTTACAAGTCAATCCGTGCCAAAAAAAAATGCTAATATTCTCCGAATTCGGTTCCGACTATGCTTTGCTATAAAGGATTTGAGTTCACTGATTGCTTTATCTTAGTTAATGATCCCGAAGTAACTGAGTTGTGTAATAACGGCCAATTGTTTCCATTTCTTATGCATAGCTGGGACTATCTAGAGATTGTTAATGACGGAAGAATGGTTGGTAAATACTGTGGCAAGAGGACTGGATACAACATTCTTTTAACTGGACACCAGATATTGATAACATTCCACTCGGACAGAAACCTTCAGAAAAGGGGATTCCTGCTACTTTTCACTGCTGGTCCTCATGGTAAGTACTTTTCCTAATTTCTACTCTGTTTGGCATATTATAAAGATGGCGACTGCGTATCTTTGTAACATTAAAGCCTGGTTCACGCTTGTGCGATAAGCATAACACAAGCGGCATAAGCATAAGCATAAGTATAAGCATAAGCACAAGGAAAAAGGAACTTGTTCCTTTTTTGTTGTGGTTATGCTTATGCTTGTGCCGCTTGTGTTATGCTTATCGCACAAGTGTGAACCAGGCTTAAACAACTGTTAACAGAGCTATATATCAAATGTAACATGGCTTAGTAGCTAAACTTCGCCAAACTACGACTACGTCACAGTCCGACTCGACTTAAATCACAGTGTAATCTTTAAGGTAAACTATGTTCAGCTGTATTATTCAAGGTATCGGCGATAGCGGTGTAATAGCTGAAATCATAAATAAACAATACCCTCCATTTGCTAAATATGCAGGATATTTGTCTGCGGACATTATATGCTCCGAGAAGTGATCATTTTTCCAAGAGCATATTTCTGCGCCACAAGGAGGCTATTTTGTTTATTATCCATCAAATGTTTCACAATAGGCGCAGTTTTGAACATTAGGAATAGTTAACAACTATTAACCGAAGTGGAGGTGGCTAGCGATGGATATTTACGAGCTGCGTAGCGTTGAGGTAAATATCCATCGCTGGCCATCGACACTGCGGTGATGGTTGCTTTAGTATATACTAAAACAGTGAGATAATATACGCCACAAAAAAATAATTTGGATGGTTTCTTAACTTGTCATGGATGCAAACGGGGACGCCATTTTTGCTTGAGACGCGCGAAAGTAAATAGCATAGGATATTCTGAGTTTGACTAGCCAATCGGCGCGCGCCTTAAAAGCTATCCACTGTTTTAGTATATACTAATACTCGGATATGCCCTAATTTTAGCTGGAGAATATTCAGTCACGTGACGCGTTTAGAGGAATCGCGTGGGAGCAAAAATATTTGAAAGATTATAACGAGTGATAAAAATTATATTTACACCCTTGTAGTCTCTTTTAACAACATTATTATATTGAAGTTTCCTGTACTCATTACAACAATCATAACTAAAACAATTTACACAGTTACAAATTATTATTCTACAAGACAGAAAAAAAAAAAAAACAGCCGTACATCAGATTTTCCTGACAACACTATACTACAGCAGGCAGAATTTTTACTGGAAATCTAGAAAGGATTTTCCAGAATTAATTCGGAGGGAGGCGGTTTTGAAAAGTCTGGCCGATCGGAGGGGCCAATATTCGAAGGGGCGCTTGTTTGAGTGGAAGCGCCAATTTGAGTATTTACGGTAGTTGAGGCTGCTCTATAAGCGTTAATTTGATATGGGGTTTAGACATATACAGTTAAAAACGGACACGTTACATCCCTTGGACTCCAGACACATCGTGGTAATTGGCAAACTTGACATCTGTTAAACATCCTTTACAGACATGGTTGCCCCAGAAATGTCAATGACACTGACCAAACAATTGACGCACCCAAATGTACCCTGATAGATTTTGGGAAAGTCACAATGTGAGGACAGTTTAAAATCAGTCAGGACACCTTTAGGGTGAATGCCCAGACAAGGTCAAAATTCTACATTTCTGACACCGTATCGCTATCTAATTAAGAGCTATAAATCAAAGAGTAGTCATTTTGTTTCTTTGCTGTTGTTGCTTCTTTGTTAGGAATGGGATAAAGCGCAGTTTCGATCAGCCAACTGAAATAATCAAGTGCAATTTATTTCTAAATCAAAAAGCGATGACCAAGACGCAATGAATAATCTGTACGGTTTTAGAATCAGATGAACGTGAAGAAATATATATACCCAAAAAACTGCTCTCGCGTAAGATAAAAATTGACCGGCTTGGAGGTCCGTATAGGAAAACAAACTGTGACCGAGGTGTTGAAAATGTTGGCCGAGGGCGCAGCCCGATGTCAGCATTTTCAAGCCTGAGGTCAAAGTCTTTTACAATACCGAACAGCTTTGAGCCGGTCAATAACATCTTTATCTGTTTTTCCCGCGGTAAATTGACTCACAAGTGGGTTTGTTTACTCAACGATTATAATTTGTCATTCAATCGGCTTACGCGCCGTTTACAAACCATTCGTAAAAAATCTAACGAACAAACTCGCGGGTAACTCAGATAGTTGACCAAAAAATATATTGGCAGTGATGATGGCAGTCTCTCTAAAAGCGGTCCACTACATTTTGGGTCGGAAAAAAGTTTTCCCTGAAACTTTTCCCAGTTAACTATCTTGGGTCATAAGTAAATCCAAAGACTTAAGTTTTTGAAAATACGTCAAAATAATTTTTTTAGAGCTCAAAATAATCATAGCCGGAAAACGCATAATTTTGAGTGTTGAAAAGACAGAAAATTGCCCAAATTGAGAAGCTCGCTGCTTTAAGACCATCAAACGTAACACGATATTGTTATGATCCCTACATCAAGTGATCCTTCAAAGATAAGAAATGCACATTACGTTTGATATATTTTGTTTTGCATGATCCTGAAAATTTACCAATTACCACCCGTTCTATCACTTTCTGAAAACCTACGAAAATAGCTTGTCTTCGCTGCCGTTTATTTCCCAAGTCCAGATCCGTCCGCTCAAAACTCTAACTGAATTCTGCAAAGCAAAGGTTAGGAAGCATAGAAATGTAAAAATACCTTGCGCTTTTCATCTTCCTTTCTCACAGCGACTTCCAACTTTCTGAGCGTTTGTACGAATCTCACACTCGTTATGCAAATTAGTTTGTCATGCAAGTTCGCAGTCAAAACTCTTTAACATTGTTAAATTTCACGTACAGTCTAAAACAAAAACTATCACCCACAAAGACAAATTATTAATGGCTTAAGTGGCTTAAAGTAATGTCTTATTTGTTCCCCTGTACTGTGCCGTGGGGAAATCGCAAATTTGGTTTGTTTGTTAAACTTGGTCTAATCCTGAAGCCTTCTCACATGTTTTTAAATCTACTGCTTTCCTTCTATTGACAATTTTAAAGACAAAATAAGTGTAATTGCATACATTAACGTTCTAATACTTTGAACATGTAATATAAAGCTTTTAATATGTGTGAAAGGCTTCTATAATAAACACTGAAATCGACAATTTGCGACAAATGCACGCTCAATTCAGTTGGCTTCTATTTCGTTTATTGACTTCTATTTTGCACCTGGAAGCTAAAGCGGAAGGTTATTCTCGTCTCCTGTCTGACTAAGCTTGTGGATGTCGTGTTGGCTAACAGCCCTTTTTGTACCATTGCCGGATAATTAGATTTTGAAAACAAAAGTGATACACCTTATAAAAAGTTCCTAAATGACCCTGGAGATTTCGGTTTTAGTAGATTAACCCGGGGTTTTAGGTTAGATGCTGTATTGTACCTTTACAAACTCATGCTGGTATAAAGCGAATTTATTTAGAGAAAGGCCTCATCTTGATTAGAAAATTTCGTCGACTATGTGATACCTTGCCTATGTAAATAATTGTCACATGAAAGAAAATTGGATGCTTCAAACTTGTGACTTCATACAAAATGTGATATGTTATGTTATTATGAAAACGAAATTTAACGTCATTTCTTAAGACAGTGACTGAAACGAATTTTTGCGACAGCTAAGGGCCATTAGTGTGATTTGGCGTTATCCGGCTGTAACATATTAAGGACGTTTGTGTTATTCGTTTCTGCGCATCCTTACTGCGCAAGCAAATTCACATGCCACGTCATGCACCGAGCGCGCGTGCTAAGTACTAAAATGAACAATGATAGGGCAGATGGCCATTGCTATAGCTTTGCTTGGCTTCAACGATCTTGGACATTAGGTGAGCCCTACCTTTCTTTTCAGAAACAGATTATATGTACAATTATCTTCACATTGTCCAAAACTGAACAAAAAATCAATGTGGGAAGTTAAAAATTATAACAAAGATTTCTGTCCATGAGACATGCAATCCTGCCATCTTGCAGCTGCAAGGCCAGTGAAACTATGGTCGCTAAATGCGAACTTGTTCTTTGAGGAAGCTCACCAGTTGACTAAATTCGCTTAATAGGTCCACATAAACCATTAGTTTGGCAGAGAACATTTCCCTTCAAAGTTCTAATTGCAATATTTTGGGACTTGCAGCCACTGTGGCCTTCTTCGCTAACGAAACCCGAATTACTCAGATTTAGGTGTTCTTCTTGGCATGTTCTCTCCAAAACGAAGTCGGTGACTCCCCATTTTTTCTTTTTTTTTTAACAACAACATCTTTATTTCTTACATTGAATATACAAATATCACACCACCTGCAAATAGCAAGGCTAATCGAGGCAGGTGGTGTCCAGACGGCTTAAGATTTATTACGAATAGTTAAAGTGAAAAAGTACCATATTTATAATAAAAAAGGTCAGTCACGAGAGAAATTGAGTTAAAAAATATCGAGGCAGCTATTTAGATAAGCGGGGGGCTAATTTTTTTTTAAATCGTAGGTTATCGTGTTTAGGTCAGCATATCTATCCTGAACTTCAAATATTTTCAACAGAATTGTATGAACTTTTTCCTTAAAGAGAGATTTTGAAAAATTTCGTAAATTTTCAGGTATACTATTCCAAATTTTGACTCCTATAATAGAAAACGAATATTTTTTTCTGATTTAGTCTAGAGTGGCTAATGTAATAAGTTCCAGAAGAGGAGGAGCGAGTGCTGTAAGAGTGGATTTGTTGAGTAGGAATAAAGAGACGTGAAATATTATGAGGGGCAGTGTTATTGTAAACATCAAACATTAACATCGAAGAAAGCTTAAAATAGAGCATTGTTATAGGCATAATATTAGAGTGAAGAAAGTAAAGGACGGCATGGGAGCGGAAAGATGCGAAGTTAATTAGGCGCACGGCTCTCTTTTGTAATGTAAGGAGTTTCTCCAAATGAGTTTTTGCAGCCTGGCCCCAGGCAAAAAGGCCATAAGAAAGATAAAGGAAGATTAAAGAATTGTAATTCCCGAAAAGTGTCTTAGGAGGAACAAAATGTCGTAATTTAGATGACATTTCTGACATCACTAACTCATCATCTTTGAATGGTAAAATTTTCAGAAAAAAAAATCAATGTTACAAAATTTTCGCGTTAACGTCCTTAAAAGCAGTCTTAGAGGTACCGTAATAGGGGCGCTGCTCCATAGAGAAAAGGTTAAATTAGCTGCGTTCACATATATAGCTGTTAGGTCAGGACACCTTCATTACAATAGAACTCATTTTTGATTCATCCTTGTGTTGACCCAGTTTTGATCTTCCGGATTCCCGCTATTCTGGATTATACGGTTAAACATCTGGGATTCATCTGAGTGACTTGGTTACCGAAACGTACGTTATTAAATAACAAAGTACTTATATATTGGAGGCCCGATGGCCTCATAGTTGGTGCGCTCGTCCCCGGATCGAAGCGATTCCGGGTTCGAGTCCTGGGGCCAGCCTCTCGAAGGTCGCAAAAAGTTTTCACAACCAGAAAGCCGTGGCATAATCTCAAAACCTTATGATTACAGAGCTGTTATATTTACATGCTCTTAGTATAACCAGTACTTCCCTTCATACAAAATTTTTCAGGAATATACACCGCTCTGTTTTTAGATACAGATTTACTAAAAATGGCTTTACTGGCCCGAAAAGCTTACGGGTGTTCCCGGTCGGGGATACTGTGTTGCGTTCTTGAGCAAGGCACTTTACTCATACAGTGCATCTCTCCACCCAGGTCTATAAATGGGTACTGGTGAATTGGTGGGGAAACCTAAAAAATTGCGGGACAGTGACCTGCGATGGACCAGCATCCCGTCCAGTGTGAGTAGAAAAGCTCCTAACCGCTTCATGCTACAGAAACCGGGATAAACTCCAACAGCTACGAGCTAGCCCGTCTGGTTCCAAGGCTTCACCTTTATTTGGTCAAGCCGAACAATAATTGTTAACGATGCTCATTTCGAAGTGTTTTCCAAATGCATCGCAATGAAGAGCAACCAAGGTTTCAGTGTAAGAAAATAAGTATTGCTACTGCGAATACACACTGCTCACATTGGCTGACTTTGCAGGGCTTAGAGGGAATAAGGAGGTAAAATCTTTGCTTTTGTGCGAAGGTCACGATGTTGTCGATTTCAGTTACAGCGTTCTGTCAAGTTTTCAAGTCTTGCATAATTCGCACAAAGCCCAGAAAGTTCGAAGTCGCTGTGAGAAAGGAAGATAAAAAGCGCATGGTATTTTTACATTTCTATGCTTCCTAACTTTTGCTTAGCAGCATTCAATTGGAGTTTTGAGCAGCTGGTTCTGGACTTTGGAAATAAACGGCACCGAAGAAGCAATTTTCGCAGGTTTTCAGAAAGTGATAAGAAAAACAAGTTGTAATTGGTAAATTTTCAGGATCATACAAAACACAATATATCAAAAGCAACGAGCATTTTATACCTTTGAAGGATCACTCGATGTAGAGATCATAACAATATTATGTTACGTTTGGTGGTCTTAGAGCATTGAGCTTCTCAATTTGGGCAATTTTCAACCCTTGTAACACTCAAATTTATGCGTTTTCTGGCTATGATTGGCTATGATAATTATTTTGACGTATTTGCAAAAACTAAAGTCTTTGGATTTACTTATGACCCAAGATAGTTCACTGGGAAAAGTTTGAGGGACAACCTTTTTCCAACCCGAAATGCAGTGGACCGCTTGTAAGGAGATTGCCACTTAAGTTCTCTAAAAGTGTTTTTTTTCGGTGTGAAATTTCATGCAAAGTTTATAGTTGTACTACAAAAACAAGTTCTGTCAATCGTTGGAAACCACTCAAAATCATACATTCTACCGTAAATTGAGTAGGAAATATCGAGGAAATTCGTCAAGTGTACTCCACAGAAATTCTGTCAAATACAGCAACGATCGAAGAGATAAACTCGACTGAAATTGATTCAGTTTTACTTAAAATCGCACAGAGAGAGAAACACAACATTACGCGCCATTACAGCGCCAAGCTGCAAACCACAACACCAAAAAAACTCTCACCACTTCAAAAATCTTAAGTTAGTTCCTTAACATTGCGTTGCGAATCCCTACTCCACACGAGTTTCGCGTCATTAGCGAGGGCACATGAGCGCGTGCACGTACAAAACGTAAGAGATTTTCCTGAAACTATGTTCGATAGCGAATAAATTCTCCCAATTTCTCTTAAACGATCACGGTGACCCCCAACTTTTTTGTCACGTATTTGTTAAGAACATTCTAATAAAAAGCATATTTGAAGAAAAAAAGGTTTGATAGTCGAGCACGGATTTTTTTTTTTTGGAAAATAGTTCCCAACTGGGTATATGTCGACCAAGGCAAGAACTTCAAGGTAACCACGGAACTGTCTGAAAAGGTGCAATATTCCTGCAACCAAGCAATCAAAAACAGCTTAAATGAATCAACACTGCTTATGTCAATAAATGAAGCTTTGCTTTCAAGATAAAATTTTGCGTCTTCCAAGTAACCAAGACTTCATTCTGTATAAAGGTGATTCGAATTTTTTTGTTGCATTCTGTTAATGTTCATATCATGAATGTTAATTAATTACGAGAAGAACAATTTCAAGAGAATTATCTTAATTGAAGTTACTTTCGGTGACTTTTGTTGCCGTCTACTTATATAATACCCCAAGTTATTCTCGCATTTTAATTGGTTCTTACCTATGATCTGTTAAAGGACGGACTACAGAGTTTTCCCTGTGTTTTAAAATGGCGGACCGTTTTGAGAATTCAGATATTATTTTACGTGACTGACCTAAACATAAGGTACAAAAAAGTCTTGTCGAAGCATTGAACGGGTTCCAGAAGAAGGAAGAACAAAGATAAAGCCGTTTCCTTTGGGAAAAAAAGATTCAGCAAAATACTCGAGCAGTCTCAGTCGGCAGTCGAGCGAGACTATAAAACCAAGCACCAAATTGGTAAGCCGAGAACCATTGCTTTATCTCGAATTTAACAAACCCAATAACAAGATAATTCTGAGATTAATTTATTTAAAAAAATTCAACTTTTCCCAGTCTCAAAATAACTGTAATTGGCACTTATTGATGTTAACTAGAAACGAAACATCAAAACAAAAATCAGATAAAATAAACACGTAACCTTGCTTTTCGATGAGATTAATTTATTTAAAAAAATTCAACTTTTCCCAGTCTCAAAATAACATTTGACACCGGCACTGATTGATGTTAATTAATTAACCTTGCTTTCCGATGAGAATGTTCTAGTCCGTTTCAGGGCACAGCAGTGAGCTAAATATAGCTAACCACAGCTCATGGCCCACTGTATTGCAGCTTTAATGTGTCTCTCTAAATCAACCTGATTTGAGAATCACCAACCGCAGAGGACTAAATTTCTACCGTCATTTATGCATCAGTCAATCGAAACCCCGGCACCCCGAGCCCTGGGACTTAGCGGGGGCTTAACGCGGCCAAAGCTGGGATTTTAAAATTGACGCGTTTTTAACGGCGCGTAGGCCCCCAGGGGCGGTATATTAAACAAGATGTCTGTAAACCGAGGCCGTGGAGCGGCGACTTAACAGCATGTGCGATCACCAAAAGTGGGGACAACATCCGGGATTTAGCACAAAGGATTGAGGGACGAACCATTAGCAAAGTTATGGGTGGGGTGGAGAAAAATAAAAAGAAAAAAACAAAAAAAAAGAAAATCACGCAAGGGAAGGTGACTAAAAAATAAATTGTGCAAACCTTAAGAATGACCATGGCTTAAAATTCATAAAAAAAAACAATGTGCTATTAACAGGCATCCTAGCCTACTTGATTCGTTTGCAATTAAGCAAGCACATACCGTGTTTGACATTTAGGACTTATTCCACAGCTGGCATGTATAATATGACGATTGCTACAACTGCTCTTAAATCAAACAGCCCAGATTCTCCTAAAACTTATATTTTTAATTTAAAATTGCTCCCAGTAGATAGAAAACAGATGTAACAACGTGACTAATGTGGCCAAACAGGAGATCGGACTGATCTCTGGTTAAAACACGCTGCCGCAAATCAACAACAGCAAGAACGGTCTCTTAAAGTTGAAAACGCAATGATGTTACTTCCCGAGGTTCGCGGTTTGCGGTATTGCCCGAAAAATTCGTTGCTAAACGTCTCTAGTAAAGCAATACCACTTTGTGAAACTGAGATAAAAAAATATATATATATTCATTGAAACCCGTTCAAGTATTCTCAAAATAAAGATTGTGACAGTAGAATATTCCCTCTCCCAAAACAAAGCAAAACAAAAAAACATGCAGGGGACAGCAGAAGCAGTGGACGTGAAAAAAATATTCCTGCAAGATGTAAACAGTACCACCTCTCATCACTTTTCTAATGGTCTGTCACTAAACCGAATACTCGAGATCCAAGAACACATCGATGGAGAGAGAAGTTCGTACGTTTTTAATTTATTAATATCGGTGTCTTTTCGAAACAGGTTAATGCGTTAATACGGATTGAATCAAAGTTCAAACATTTTCAAAAACAAGAAGATATATGTTTTTTTCTGAAAGTTCTGAAAGTATTCCAGAATAGTTAAGGTAATAGAATATTTGAAGTTTGTCGAACAATTAATGTGTCCAAGGCGAACAATGCCGATTTGGGTTGTTTTTTTGTTGGTTCAGTCCGGTGTTCGGATACCCCCGCTATACGGGGCTTTCAACAGACTTATTGGCTTCGGGGGGGGGGGGAATAAGCATCTTTTAACACTGGGTAAATGTTAAATTCCCCCATTCAGGGTTCCCGAGGCTCGGGTCGCCCGGGTTTTAATTGACTGATGCATTACGCTTCTTTCATTTAAAACTCGAACAAAATGGCCTCTAGGTTGACCACAACCACAAGTTTTCCGAGGGTATTTTCCAACTCGGACAATTTTCAAGGCAACGCCCAAGCTTTTCGCCTCACAAGGCTGTTCTGATGACAAAAACTGACTTGATTTTTCTAGAATTTTCTTTAGGATTTGTAGATTTCTCAATTCTGCTTTCGCTGTAAGGAGCGATGCTAGAGTCAGGTTTGACAGTGGCGTGATTTTCCCTGGACCAATCACAATTCTTTGCTTCCCATAGCAATCAATGAAACTGTAATCAGTAGATTACGTCAAATTACGGTGGCCCGCAACTGTCACGGCAAAGTCTTTTTACTCACGGCAAAATCAATTTCGTCACGGCAAAATCAATTTCACCAAGGCAAAATACATTTTACCACTGCAAAATACATTTTACCACAGCAAAATCAATTTCATCAGGGCAAAATTATTTTCACTCACGGCAAAATCAATTTCATCACGACAAAGTCATTTTCACTCACGGCAAAATACATTTCACCGCGGCAAAATCAGTTTGGCTAACTGGCTCACGTGACATTAGCTCGCAAAGCGCTATGGGAGCTAATCCAACATGGCGGAGTTCCTCGTGGTTGCATAACTCAACATGCATTGCTCAAACTGTGGAAATTGTGTGCTTGCAACAGCACCGCATCTCTGCGTGCAGTGTGGACAAGGTAAGCCGTAATTAATTAGTTGATGGATGTATTTAATTAGACAAAATGCATTTGCCGTTTGATTAGTCACTGTAAAGAGATTCAGATTATCAACCAAGTTGATAAAACCAAATTGTCCATGTTTTGTACTTTCCCAGCATGTGAATCAGTCGCAGAATAAAACGGCAAATGCATTGTGTATTTAAATACATCCATCAACTAATTACGGCTTACCTTGTCCACACTGCACGCAGAAATGCGGTGCTGTTGTAAGGGTTGTCACGAAAACTCAGACCCCTGGAAATAAATAAATAAAATAATAATAATAAAAATAAATAAATAAAAATGTCTCAAACTCGTCTCAATCTTATCACCTAAAATGTTTTATGATCACGCAATGTTGCCGGTAACGGCCAGAAAGGATCGAGATATTTATCTTCTCCGGTTTATCGCTGTCGCGTCTGGTGGGTACAGCATTATAGCGGCTCTGTGTCGTCTATATCATTGATAAAAAATTCGCCAGCAAATGTCATCAAAGATCGGCTGCTATTGTTAAACCTTACTAGTTTTTCACTGTTTGATCGACGAGGCAGCAATAAACCGGATAAGTTAAATATCTCGCTTTCGGCTTATTTCTGGCTGTTGCCTTTGAACATTGCGTGACCACAGAACATTAGGTGATAGGAATTGAGACGAGTTTAAACCTTTTAAAAAAAATTCGAGGGGTGTGAGGTCTGCACTTTCGGGATCTGAGTTTTCGTGACACCCCTGCTGTAAGGACACTATTTCCACAGTTTGAGCAATACATGTTGAGTCATCAGCTGAGTCAATGAACCACGAGGAACTCCGCCTTGTTGGATTGACTCCCATAGCACTTTGCGATGCGATGTCACGTGAGCCAGTCAGCCAAAATGATTCTGCCGTGAATGAAAATGATTTTGCCGTGGTGAAATGTATTTTGCCGTGAATGAAAATGATTTTACCATGGTGAAATTGATTTTGCCGTGAGTGAAAATGATTTTGCCGTGATGAAATTGATTTTGCCATGAGTGAAAATGATTTTGCCGTGATGAAGTTTATTTTGCCGTGATGAAATTGATTTTGCCGTGAGTGAAAATGATTTTGCTGTGAGTGACATTGATTTTGCCGTGATGAAATTGATTTTGCCATGAGTAAAAATGATTTTGCCGTGATGAAGTTTATTTTGCCGTGATGAAATTGATTTTGCCGTGGCAAAATTTATTTTGCCGTGAGTAAAAAGACTTTGCCGTGACAGTTGTGGGCCACCGTATCAAATGACCTTTTTTGTCTCGCCAAAGTGGCCCAAGCAGGGAACGGCTTTCGCTTTTCGCTTTTTTTAAAAAAGCGTTATTGATAGTAGTTTGTTTAATTATTATATAAAACAAATATATTCCCTGTTACTTTGCGTCTGTTGAGTAATAAATCACAGAAGACGTCAAAATGTGGTAAGAACATCAGTGACACACTCGGCTATCGCCTTGTGTGCCACCTTACCATATTTTGACGTCATCTCTGAACTATTACTGAACAGACGCACGGCAACATTGAATCTATTCGTTAATTAGGTGAATAGAAATAAACTTGCGTTGATTAATCATCGATGGAAGTGTAAAAAGGGCGAAAGATTGACGATAACCGCTAATTCTTTCACGAAAATAGATCAACTGGACGGATTCCGCCGCTGTAGCGACCGCATGAGAAAATTCCGCCCGCACCAGGAACCAATCAGATTCCAGGATTTGTTGAGTTCCGCCCGCTCACATGCCGAACAAATAATATATAAAAGGCAGTGGTATACCGAGTGGTAACAACGATACGATATTCTTACATGTGAAGATATCGATGATTTCACTGATATCAAGTTTGTCTCTTAAATTGTACTTAAGGTGGCTGAAAACAGTTTGCAGTACTTTCCAAGTCTTATGCGGCCTTCACACGGCAAACTAAAGTTGGCAAACTCGTGTTGGCAAACTTCAAAATGTTGGCAAACTCGTGCCTTCACACGTCAAACTCGCGTCAAATCACACAAATGCTAAATTTGCAACATGGTCGACGTAGTGCAGTGGCACTCACGTAGAGTTGCCGCTTGTGTCTTGGTCCTATTTTATGTTAATCGCCGAAGAAAAAACAGAAAGCGCTGGAAAAATC
>JAEMPF020000587.1:5449-14236 GCA_022496165.2 Catalaphyllia jardinei
AAGGGCAAACAACACTACTCTTATTAACATTTTAAACTTGCGCTTATCATAGCGACACTCACTGTTTACAAACAAGTCCTTTGATATTTAAATTTCGCCAACCACAAACCAAAAGCATCTTTTGTTTCGACAGCCAATAAACCTCTGGTTGGCACAGTAATGACAATATGTGATGTAATGGCGTGTATTGCTATATGCTCTCTGCCGGCTAGGAGGTAGAGCAAATTGATTGGTTAAAAGAGCAAGTATCTTTATTTGAATAGGTTCCAACTTTATCCTCAAATAAAATACTGACAGTAAAATTGCAAATTAATTTTAGCCTAAAATCTTGTCAGCTCAAAGTGGACCTAAATAAGAAATTACAGACTGCACTAAGAAGCAATCAAGACTTTATGTCGTGCCAAAACAAAACTACTCACTTCCCGCCATTTATAACCACGTGATCATATATAAATTTACATCCAAAATGAACGCCATGCGATCGATTTCAGACATTAAATTTTCGGTCCTGTCCTCGTGTACCGATTCATAAGAGCCGATACAAAAAGACTAAACAATACACAACAGCTAACCAATGACTCCTAATTAAAAAAAGAACAATGGTTATTCCCTTGTTTCCCGGTAGACCAGGACAGAAACAAATTTTCAATAGACTGCTTAGCTTTAAGTAATGGTTCTCGTAAACTTAAAACTTGAATTTCCCTGCTAGCAGAGGCTCTTTTCCTAGTGTTCGCTGACGGGAGAAAGGGACCTCTGCCATGGATCGAAAATGGCTATGATTTAACCACTGTCCACGATCTTGGACGGCTGTATTACAACGCATGCTCCTCGCGTTGTTCGCTGACCGCAACTTGAGCCCGTTGCGTCTCGCGCATTTCTTTACATTAATTCTGCTGTCATTTATTGAGCCCACATTATAAACATAGCGCGCTCGTTTCCTCGAAAGATTTCGATCGTAAAGAGTTGCAAAGTTTGCTTTTCTTTTGTTTGTGCTTACCTCGCCGATGGAAAGATAAAAACTTGAGTGACGAGCAGTTCAAGGCCCTGTTTCATTTTTTTTTGTCCGTCTGTCCATTTGTCAGTCTTTCAGTCGGTCGATCTGTCCATCAATTTGTCCTACTAATATTTAACAATTATTGGATGAGTTTTTTGTAATATCCAGAATAATCACAAAAATTACAATTTCCTCTATTGTGATTGGTAATTTAGAAAAACTCCCATTTTCACTAATTCACTTGCCAAGTTGTAATCGGACAGTTCAATAAGCCAATCACATTCAAAGCTGTAGTCTAAATCAACCAATCACATCTAAAGCTGTGGTTACGTGTGCAAGCGTGCACGCACGCTTGATCTTATGTTTTTCCTGTCTAATAGGGAGCATAAGAACGCGCGTTTTTGAGACCCGGACGGCAACCGGAAGTGAGCTATTTTCACTTTTAACTTGCACTCACATAACCACATTCGCATTGATAAGTATCTTTTCTCCAATAGAGATGAGTAGTATAAAAACCTGGGAGACAATACGGTCCAGGCACGCGAAATGTTCTCTTCCGGCTGCCGTCCGCGTCTCAAAGTGGAAGGCGCGGTGGACTTAAAATGTTTACGTCTTCTTTTCGGTTTTTAATGTAAATTTTCCCTTTCTTTTATAACTTTGCCATTCTTCTTCTCTCGGAAATTGTAATTCTTATGATTAATTGGTAATAAGACTTTGTGTCATCCAATTCGGTCTGTAATCATACCCGTGATAAACAGATCGGACTCCTGCTGCGCGGTCGTCCGATTTTGTTATCACTAGTATGATTACAGACCGAATTGGACTCCACTCAGTCCCATTACCATTACTAATCAAGGTTGATAACCCTTACCGAGACCTTGATTACTCTGGATATCACAAAAACGAATCTAATAACTGTTTTATTATACATTGTACGAAAAAAATAGAAGTCAAACCTTGCGAACTTGACATGATTATCCCAAATCTTGAGTGTCCTTGACATAATAGTAATAATAATAATCTTTATTTATATAGCGTTATTTCTACTAAGAAACCAATAACGCTTTACAATAAAAATACGTGTGAAATATATGGTAATAATACATGAAAAAACAAAATAGTAATTGACAGTAATACCTAAAATGTACAAAAGGATATAATAGGAATAACTAATCAAGATAGATATTTACAGAGTTAATATACTTCATAAAAATAACGTTTAAAAAGAAATGTTTTGATCTGCTTCTTAAAAGTACTTAAAGATTCAATTTCTCTTATGTTGTTTGGAAGGCTATCCCATAACATAGGACCATTCACAGAAAAAGCTCTTCCTCCATAAGTCGTAAGGTTGTGCCGCGGAACAACGAGGAGTCTTTTGGAGGAAGAGCGTAAAGACCTGGTCGGTTCATATTTAGTGATCATGTCAGATATATAGAGTGGTGCAATGCCGTGGTATGCCTTAAAAACTAGTACTAGGATCTTAAATTCAATTCTGACAGCAACAGGCAACCAGTGGAGTTCTTTAAGTATCGGAATAATTTGTTCAGTCTTCTTAGTGAATGACAGTAAACGGGCAGCAGAGTTGTACATATTGAAGTTTTTGAAGGAAGTTTTGTGGCAGTCCGGATAGTAACGAATTACAATAATCAAGTCTAGAAGTCACAAACGCATGTATAAGTATTTCAAAATGTTGATAAGATAGAAATCTCCTTATTGTAGCTAAATGTCGAAGTTGATAAAAGGCAGTTTTACAGACGGAGTTAACATGTTTCTTCATCAGTAGCGTCTTGTCGAACCAGACTCCAATGTTTCTAACAGAATCAGAGGCTTTAATTAGTTCAGTACCGGCATACACAGAATCTAGAGATGGAGACGGTCTGTGATATGCATGAAGTATCAGCAGCTCTGTCTTATCGTTGTTCAATTTGAGCTTGTTGTCCGTCATCCATTCAGTGATATCAGAGACACAAGCTTCTATTTTTGACCTAACCTCATCAAGAGTGACCATGTAACTGGAAGGCTGGAAGGACATATAGATTTGTGTATCGTCCGCGTAAAAATGATAAGACATGTTACGTTCTTTAATAACATCTGCAAGAGGTGTAGTATATAATAAGTATAAGATCGGTCCCAGCACGGATCCTTGTGGAACTCCGTAAAGTAGATCGCGTCTAGATGAATATCCATTTCCAACACATACGAACTGGCTGCGATTAGTAAGGTATGAGTGTAGCCATTTAAGAGCTTTCCCATCAATTCCAAATCGATGACGTAGTCTTGAGAGCAATATAGAATGATCTATGGTGTCGAATGCTGCCGAAAGATCGAGTAACAGTAGTGCGACACAATAACGTTCATCAATACTACGTAGAATATCATTTTGCACCTTTACCAGCGCTGTTTCAGTACTATGTCCTTGTTTATAGGCCGATTGGAGACGTTTATTGTATAATCTTCAGTTATGACGTCACGGGCGCTTATTTTAAAAATCCACTGTAGGCTATCGGCCAACCGGAAAAGAGTTAGCTAATTGGAGAGTTCCATGTATAATAATGATCATTATTGTGTCAAACTGTTGTTTTGTCTATTTAACTGCTGCCTATGCCTACCTTCAATTCACCCTCACAGTCACTATAGACGGTCTTGAACTTTACTCTTTCTTAAGGGTGGCTGCATGATAAGGTTTGGATATAAAGGTGTCTTACATAAACAAATCAGTTACCGTTTTGCTGAGTTTCTCACATAACTGTCCGTATTCCCCATCAGTACAGTCTCCATCCGTGATAAACAGCTACTATTGTGCTATAACAAGAAGTTTTAGTGGAAAGATGTTTGTTCGAAAGCTTATTTCTCATTCCAGCTTGCCATTCAGCCATCAAAACACACAAGTCCTAATGTAAACAGCTAACAATCAACGTTTCCTTTTCTGAAACCATTACAAGAAATTTAGAACTTAATTTGCGATGAATTGCAATTAATATATAGATTTAGCCAAGCCTAAAACCGGAGCTTCACTTGTTAATAATTAAAACATTCCAACATGTGAGGCAAATCAGTGATCAATCGAATGTAGCTTCGGGCCGATTTTGCATGGCATCCGCGTTGGGTTAGATTTTAACCATTCATCAAAGGAGCTATTGGGCTGAATTGTATGCACTAAAGAAATCAACGTGTGAGAATCTATTAGAGAGTTAGGGTTTTTCTGTATTACACATTCGTTGTGTGTATGGCCCCGCGCATGTCATGCCAACTTGAATGAACTTTTTCTATAGGATTGCTGATTTGCACAGCTTTTTGATGGTGCGTAGCGTAGACTGTGAGGGGCCTTTCTTTTACTCAAAAACTGTTGGAAAGAACGCCAAACAAGGAAGCGAGCCAGCACCACCGTGAGCGTGACGTGCGAGGGACAAGCGTCGATGGTGCAAGCCTGTAGTAACCTAAAATGAAGAGTTTGTATTGATTGGGTAGACAGACGTCATATTATAAGAATTTGTATTGATATTTGCAATTTTTGCAAGGCTGCCATTTGGACAATTTTCCTTCGAAAACTCGATCCAATCAATCTAGTGTCCCAGTCCTCACGCAGTCCTGTACCTGCACTCAGCGGATTCTCTCCTCGCGAGGGGCCGAGGAGCACTGGGAATAAGACGTCAATTTGCAATTACCGCGTGCTCCCTTTTTCTTTTGCACATTTATAGCACTGTCACATACAACTGCTTTCCTCGTTCTATTGTTTTGTCCTATTTGGTTTCCTCATTACTACCGTATAGTTCATATACTTTTAGGCGTTTCTCTCATTTCTTGTTCTTTATCAGTTGTTCGCCTCGCACTATACGTTTTAAAATTTGCGACCTAGTCTCCGCTGGTGTCCTGTCATTTTCAGCCATTCCGTGGCTATTTGGTTATCTTTGGTTATTTGTTACCTCATGGCGATGTTTAATTTGCATAGTTTTACCGGCATGAGTTGTTTTGGTATTTGTTTTGGTTACCTCATGGCCGATGTTTAATTCGCATATTTTCCAGCATGATATGTTTTGTTATTTATTACCTCATGACCGATGTTTAATTCGCATATTCCATCTCGTCATCACTGCCCAGGGATCCCATGAGATAGCTAGGCGCATGCGCATAATCAGTTATTTTGGCTCGCGAAATCAGTTTTACAGCTTTAGATTTTCGGATAGTAATTTCGCTTGTTTTTAGTCTATTCCACTACGACAGGCTACGACAGAAGATAGCTCAACAACTCTCTCAGGCTCAGAACTCCGCGAGTTCGTTACGGACGGCAGCAAGAGCTTGGCGGTCGTCCTCCAAAATCTTACCACCACGTTGTCTCAGTTAAGCGAGGCTTCCCAGGCACAAACAGCAGCATTGGCGGAGTTAAAGGAAGATCTCCTCCTCCAAGACGATGCAGCTGGGCCAAATCCCACCAGACCAGCCGATTCACTGGACATCACTCAGATCACAGCAGTAGTGAATGAGGCTCGAACACAAACGCAACAAACAACATGGCTTCTGACACTCGCTCCGACTCGGAGCCTCAGGGCCACAACAGCATCGTAGATAGCCTGACCCAGGCTTACCTACCCAACACGAAAACATCCCCGGCTATCGAGGGAAAAATTGCCACCCTCGTCGACAACATGCTTACTGGGGGCCTCTCTACCGACATGGTCAAAGAGAGCGCCGACAAACATTCACCACCGGAGAATGCCAAGCGTCTTAACGTCGCAAGTGTCAATGAAGAGGTGTGGGATTTGCTCCCCCGTCGGAGTCGAACGGTGGAATTAGCATTCCAAAAAGTACAGTAGCTTTTGTTTCCTGGCTTATCTGCGCTGTGTACTTTGAGTGGCAAGCTTGTTAGCTCCGTTCAATCTGGCGACACGCCAAATACGAGAGAAACTCTCTTTGTTATCATGGATAGCATTGCTCTTTTGTGCAATACGCACCACAAGCTGAACATGAAGAGACGGGAATTAGTTAAACCCGAGTTAAATCCACCTTACACTCGACTCTGCAAAGAAGAGATTACAACAACATCTAAGTTGTTTGGAAATTACCTCTCTAAACACTTAAAATGCTAGGGCACATGGGCAATTTGCCACAAAAAAGACAAATTACCAAAGGCATTTTTTAGCCAACAGCCGGGCACCAAGGGGTGCCCACACCAAACAACACACTCCAATCGGGAAGGATCAATGAAAGACAAGGTGAGGGAACAAGTCACATCTATTGTGGATGCAGATTTGCTATCCCAGCTGGTCCTTAATTTTAGAGCATGTTGTGTTAAGGACCACATAACAAATTGGAAGGCAATTACGTCTGATTTTGTTATTCTTGATGCCATCCAGCATCACCACATAGAGTTTGAGGGGCATTGTAGACCTGTACAGGCTACCGAACCCAGACAAATTATTTTTTCATCTGGGGACAAAGACATCATAAACTTTGAAATAGCTAAACTCCTCAAAAAAGGGGTTATAGAACCATCTAAGCCCAGTGATGGAGATTTTATCTCTACCATATTTGTGAGACCCAAAAAGATGGTAGCCATAGGCCTATTTTGAACTTAAAATCCCTTAACGAGTTTGTGGCATACTATCATTTCAAAATGGATACCATCCATGCCGCCTTCAAACTCATGCGACCAGGATGCTTTATGGCATCAGTAGACCTTAAGGGTGCATATTATTCTATCCCTGTTTCAGTAGAGGATCGTAATTTTCTCAAGTTTGAATGGCAAGGGAATTATTTTCGATTTATCTGCCTTCCATCAATTATTTAGAAATGGAAGCAGTTTTGTTTAACCTGCAATCTTTGTGCAGTGACTTAACAGTTAAACACATAAGGATCCAGTCCGATAACACTACTACAGTGTCGTACATCAATGCTATGGGGAGCATTAAGTCGAATGACTGCAATGACATGGCATTGCAGATTTGGCAGTGGGCTAATAGCAGGAATATTTGGCCTAGCTCATGCCACCTCCCAGGCGTTAATAACGTAGTTGCCGATCAAGAATCCAGGAATTTTGATAGCTCCACAGAGTGGTCCCTAAATATGAAAGTGTTTGAAGATATCAGCAATATATGGGGTCCTTTTCAAATTGACCTATTTGCTTCCAGGTTAAATTATAAGGTTCAGGACTATGTTTCATGGAAGCCGCATCCTAGAGCAAAGTTTGTGAACGCTTTTCATATGAATTGGGCTAACTCATATTTTTACTGTTTTCCTCCAATAAATGTAATTGCCTCATGCCTGCAGAAAATAGAATTCCACGAGGCAACAGGAGTGATACTGATTCCTCCTTGGCAAACCCAGATATGGTTCACAACGTTGTTACACGTTCTGATAGATAGACCTCTCCTTCTCCCCCAATCCACCAATCTACTATCACAACCTCACAGCGGTGCTCTACACCCCTTGCGAAAGCGACTTCGCCTGTTGGCTTGCAGAGTCTCCGGCAAGGCTTCCTCCAGAACAACATTTCAGGGAAAGCTACAGAAATTATCCTACACTGTACTCCTGGTCAGTTGGAACACAGAAGCAATACCAACCATACCTCAGGCGATGGTTTGAGTTTTGTGGTGAACGACAAGCTTCTCCCTATAGCCCATCTGTGACCACTGTGCTGGACTTTTTAGTTCGACTTCATGAACAAGGTTTAACGTACACCACACTTAATACAGCCAGAAGTGCTATATCAGCACTCACTGTATCTACAGACAGGACACCTATTGGGAGTCATCCGATAGTATCAAGATTCATGAAAGGGATCTATAAATGTACACCACCTATGCCTCGATATCAATCCACTTGGGATGTGTAGGCAGTTTTGTCATATCTTTCAGGATTAAGCCCTATGGAGAAATTAGATCTCAAGACACTGACTCTGAAAGTAACAATGCTAGTTTCTTTGGTCTCAGCACAGAGGAGCCAGACTTTGCATATGCTTAATATTAACTTCATGAAAGATACATCTTCATGTTTTGAGTTTGTTTTACCCGCTCACATTAAACAAAGTAGGCCTGGCTATCGGCCATAGCCAGTTATGTTGCATATACCCTCATGACAAGTCCCTCTGTGTTTATTCATACCTGACGGAATACCTTAAACGAAACCTAGCCCTTGAGAAGAAAAGAAACTCAGCTATTTCTTAGCTTCGCCAGACCCCACAAAGCCATTTCAAAGGAAACTTTGTCAAGATGGATTGGAACTGTTATGTCCTCTGCTGGAATTGATGTTGCATCATTCAAACCACACAGTGCACGGTCTGCCCCACTTCCAAAGCCAAGGCAGCATGTATTCCAATGGACGGGATTTTGCGCACGGCAGGGTGGTCCTCGTCTAGATCATTTGATCGTTTCTACGGTAAACCAGTCCAATCCACCACCTTTGCATCAGCAGTACTATATATTGAGTAGCGTCTAACGAAGTCCTGTTCCTTAATGCGGACTCGTTTTTTCCCGGGAGGAGAAAATCTCCTGATTATTTGTACACACATTTTTTATCTGGCCAGTATGAAATTTGACGCCAGTTATATTAGGGTTAGTTGTTATATGTAACAGCCCACTGTTTTTACTGTTGTAGATTTCCTATAATGAGCGTTACTGTTTCTTACTTCCATTAAAGGAAGTTCTTATATTACTGTACCCTGCAGTCTTTTTGTCCTCATGTGACTGAAATCTCATGGGATCCCTGGGCAGTGATGACGAGATAGAATTAAAAAAATTAAACGAGACTTACCTGTAAGTTGAAGTTTGATTGGAATTCTATCGAGTCATCAAACTGCA
>JAEMPF020000588.1:5000-14230 GCA_022496165.2 Catalaphyllia jardinei
TGTCGTCAAAAGCCCTCCCATTTTATCTAGGCTTGGATTTAAAGGGCAGTTAAAGTCTCCCCCAATTATCATTCTATCTTGGTATATTTGGTCTTCCTTTTTAAGAACATTGATAATATGTTCATAAAACGTTGCAGATTGACTATCGTTGTTAGGTGCGTAAACATTGAACAAAAGGTAATTTTCATCCTTGATTTCAGCTTCTATGCCGATGTATCTTCCCATGGGATCAACAATCTTTCGCTTTATTTTACAATCAAAGCCGTTGGACAGCAGAATAGCAGCACCTCTTGCACTACTACTCCCATGGGCAAATTCCATTGGAGCACCCCATTCAGCTTTCCATTGTTTTTCTTTATCTGCTGTCGAATGCGTTTCTTGAAGGAATATAATACTCGCTTTTTGCTTCCTGCACCATGTAAACACTGCTCGCCTTTTTTTAAAATTACTTAGACCTCTTACATTTAAAGATAATAATTTAAAATCATCCGACACCATCTTTAAATTTGTCTTTTTTTCTATCCATAATCAGAGAAAAGACGCTGAAGCAATTCAATTTAAGTGTAAGAAAGTTGTCAAAAATTGGCCTACTGTTTAACACTGTTGTTAGCTAGATTACGTCATAGTTTTGGACAATTTAGTATGTCCATATTAGGCATTAAAGTGGTTGTGTAATCGCACATGGCATAGTATTGACTCGTTTATTGGTTTAACAAACACTTTACCACGCAAACACAGACACACACACAATTAACATATTTTATAAAGAAGACTAAGTCTGGAATTAATATTATAACAATAGCACTGAAGGAGATTCTGATCCTTGCTCCCTCAGTCGTGCCCCGCTCCTCAAATGATGACAGTACAGGAAACAAAATAATGCTATACCTGACATTAAAAACACTCTAAAGCTCATTATATATAATTACTTAGATTAAAGGGAAAATATATAGTAGCGCACATTTCTTATTTGCTCAAAGTTTTCACCAAACTCACAATGATTGTTCACTATTCGGAGACGTCGGAGGTAGGTCTGAAGAAAGACTTCAATTTAGCTGAGTCGTTACCTTTATAAAGAATACGAGGAGGAATACTCCAAGGAATGAAGGCATATTCTACATCTTCTCGGCTGCGAATTTCCTCAAGATGTCGGTCTTTCAAGATCTTCCTTTTGTCTCTTGCTGTCTTCGAAACATCATTGGAGATGAAAATTTTCGCACCAAGATAGGGATAAACTGCTTGCCAGGGTACCGTAACAATGCCACATGTATCGGTCTTGATGACTGCTCTCCATCTCGTCTGTTTTCTTTATTGTTGTGCGACCGGCTCTCAGAATTTGAATGTCTCTTTCAAGATTCATGTGATTGACTAAAATATCTTGTATTATCCCTTCGCACGTGGAGACATCCTCAGTACCTTCTGGAATATTCCAAAGACGACATTATTTCGTTTTGACCGGTTCACCAGGTCGTCAATCTTCGCCATCAATTTTGCCACGCTGCTCTTGTCTGCTTTGTCCTCCAATCTCTGTTTAACTTCTTCAATTTCACTGTTTACAAAGTCAAGGCTTGTTTTCATTTCACCGACGTCTTTAAACAAAGTCTTCGTTCTTTCTTCTAAGTGTTCGAGCTTCCCGTAAATGGCGTCATGTCGCTTTCGACTATCGGCGTCTAGTTTATCAATTTTGTCTGTTAAATTGGCGATAAGCAACCTAATTTGTTCCAAATTATCTTCAGCAAGATCATTGCTTGCCTCAGAGCCTTTTTTGGACCGTAAATTTTTGGCGGCCATGTCAGGAGAAGAAATATTCAGGCGGAGCTCGCTCGGCACGTCCTACTCTGTCGGCATGCCACTCTCCCTTTTTCCGCTGGATAGGGTATGTTTTTTGGCCTCGCTGTCCTAAACAGGGTATACAATTTGACCCTCCTTTGTCATAAACAGGTTTAAAACCTGTCCTAAACAGGGTATGGTATTACGAGCCGAGAGACTTTAACCCAGACTTTGGGTAGTGTCTTTCTTTTTTAGCCTGCGACGCGGAGCTTGCGAGAAGTTGAAAAAACATGTGATCGAGCGGGCGACAAGCGACGCGTTTCTTTTTCTGATTTGCATAATGTCAACTGAGTAAAGCGACGGTTAACCGGACATTATAATGTCATCAATCGACATCGGATCATTTCGGGAGAAGAATGCTATTGTTGTCGGTATCTTAATGTAAAATATTTTTCCACTTAGCAGTATTATAACGCCTGCGTATTGACAGAACAGATCGTACTGGTAGGCCTAGTTTCTCTGTCTTGGATAACGTGATGGAAGAAAGATGTCACTGTACGTGTCGCACAGGCATGAGGGATCCCGCTGGTATGTATATATTGTTTAGGGATTTTTTTTTCTCTGTAAAAGTTCTATTAGTGCCTAAATATAAATTCCACTTATTCATTATACAGTAATTGAAGAAATCATTCCTATTTTATTTGCAATTTGACAGCTTAATGCTTGATGGCTTTTTCTTTAGTTTAAGTGTAGAGACGCAACACCTCAGTTGAAAACTCGGTTTTAGACAAATCGAGCATGATTTCTCCGATTTGAGTGACTTGTTAAACAGTTTAAATCCTACAAAACCAGGGAGTGTGCATTTTATCACTTGTCCTAAACAGGGTCTTGAAATGGAGGCTGTTGTCACCGGCGGCACCCCTGTACCCAAACTTGGGTCAAGTACCCCCCCCGGAATTCAATGCACTAAAAAGGTATTACGTCTGGCGTCAGCGATGGAATGCGCTGACGGTGATAAATGAGATCGTGTTTACTTCGCCAGCAGCAATGGTGGAATTTTCTGGGGAAAAAAGTTTAAACCTTGCCTTAGCGCTCTGGAACGGAGCGCTTAACCCTGTACTATGATTCTGTGGAGCAATTGGAGCGGCTGGCATGCTTTAAGTGTGTCTTTGTTTGCTTCGAGCAAGAGTGACTTCAGAATCGAGTATGTAGCTTTTACTCTTCTTACGAAATAATAAAGGTCTTTATTACGAATTAATCGTGCAAACAGACGTGCAACAATTTACAAATATTAGTTACTACTGAAAAGAAATCTTTTAATTAAAACTGATTTAAAACGACTTGTCCGGACATTAGGTAGAATATAATATTATGCGGCCTAGTTCTCAGCTACCGTGTTCTGGGGAGGTAAACTCAAAGGAAACTCAAAAAGCGATAAGTCGCTTAAAAGGTTTCGGATCGCTTTGAAACGCAAGATGACTATAGAAAAGACAACAAGGCATTACGGTCAGTTATTTTTATTACAAAGTTTACTAAAATTTAGGCTAAAATGTCTATTGACGTTTTTCTCAATACAAACCATTTGTAACAAAACACTTCACGTTTCGCGTAATAAAATCCGGTTGTTATGACGACGGTGAATGTTGAGCTGTACCTCAAAAGAAGATTACGTTGTTTGATGGTGAAAAAAAATAGATAGACCAAACACAACTCCCATTAGTCCACTGGTGTTATAGTTGACCCTCTAAGTTTGGCTCTGACGAGTATATCTTTTAACGACCTCCCTTTGCTGTACGAAAGGATGGGAGGGATTCTTTTGTGCATCTTTTGTTTATTTTGTTGCGCCGACGATCTTTTGCTAAATTTGACTTCTGAAAGAATGTCTCCGAAAGGTTATCTGGATAAACCCTCGCTCTTCGAAAGTTTCCTCTGCAGGAAAAGTATGCGGCTTTTTATCCCCATCTTGGAGGATAAACTGTAGGCGCATTCACCTTGCAAAAGCTGCGAAATTCAACTTCTTTATTTTGTTCTCTCTCTAATTCCATCATCTTTTCATTCGGGTTTGACATTTTATTCTGGATTCGTTCGATCTTATCAGCATGTTCCTTAGCTGACAGTTCCCTATTCTTAATCGGTGTAACATCAGTGCTCTTTCCTGATTCAAGCTGCTCGCGTTTTGTTAGATTGGTCGTTCTTCTTGGTGCCTTGCACAAGCTGGTAACAAAAGGAAAGGAGTTAAAGTAGTTTATTCACGTTGGTACATCTGTCAATGTAAGCGCAAGATCGTAGAAAACACTTGACTAGAACACTCCACTGCGTGACTAATCCAAGATTGCACAACAAAACAAGTCAAAACTAAAATAGTTTGTAATAACTGATGCCAGGCTACCAAAATAACACTTACCTTTTCTGGTCTGAAACCTTTATGTCGGTTTGGCTTTGCTTACAACCCTCTCGCAGTCAATCTGCAGTTGCATCATTAAATAAATGTATAAAATCCTCCACAAATATTATTGTGATGAGAAGCTCGGCTATCTATTAAGCCTGGTTTCTAATCTCCCCAAGAAAGTGATCCCCAAAAAAAACGTTTTACCGGCGGTAACTATGTCACAAAACTCTCGGATTTTACAAATCACGCTATGCAAAGAATGTAATCATTGAATCACGCAACTTGTACTGTTCACTTATTGTGGAATCGATCACGCAACATATGATCTGTTGACCCTGCAATATACTAAAAATCCAGAGCTTTATACCGTGCGCTGTGGAGATGAATTTGGCTTGGAATTTAACTGGATCGGAGCGCTTAACCCTGACTATAATTCTGTGGAGGAATTGGGGCGGCTGGCATGCTTTAAGTGTCTCTATTTTTGCTTCGAACAGGAGTGACTTCAGAATCGAGTATGCAGCTTTTACTCTTCTTACGCAATAATAAAGGTCTTTATTAAGAATTAGTCGCGCAAACAGACGTGCAACAATTTACAAATAATAGTTACTACTGCAAAGACATCTATTAATAAAAACTGATTTAAAACGACTTGTGCGGACATTAGGTAGAATATAATTATGCGGCCTAGTTCTCAACTGCCGTATCCTGGGGATTGGGGGGGGGGGGGGCACTCAAAGGAAACTCAAAAAAAATCTTTCCAAACGAGTGGAAAATTGCCAAAGTTATACCGCTGTTCAAGAAAGGATCCAAGCGTGAACTAGGGAACCAATATCAGTATTGCCACTCGTCTCAAAATTTTTCGAAAAAATTATTTATCCTCAACTTTATGATTACTTCTGTTATTGGCAATCTTTCTAACATCTCCGAAAATTCCTTTCAGCAACTGTGGCTTAAAGTCATTTGCAAAAAGTTAAAGTCGTTTCTTCTATGTACGGTATATAGACCACCGAATACTCCAATTAGTTTTCTTGAGATCCTGTCGAAATCCTTGATGGATTCCCTGTTGGTTGGGTCAGAGGTTGTGATACTTGGAGACTTCAATTGCAATGTTTTGGAAGATTGCTACGAAGTCAGAGCCTTGACTGAGTTTTGCTCCACTTTTAATCTTACTCAGCTCGTCGAATCACCAACAAGAGTCGCCGAAACTTCTAAATCCATAATTGATATTGTACTAACGACAAATAGGGACTTTGTCGAAAATTGCGTTGTAAAGTCTTCGTCTATCCGCGATCACAACCTGGTGTGTTTTAACCTTAAGTTAAAAGCTCCAAGACCTCGTCATTCGTATGTCACCATTCGTAGCTACAAGAACTACGATCGCGACAACTTCCTTGTGGACCTATCTCGTGTCCCATTTCATATGGTTTATTTCTTCGAAAGCCTGGATGACCAAGTTGATGCTTTTAATTGTTTATTTCTTGAGGTTCTTGATGTTTACGCACCATTCAAGCGCATAAAAATTAAATCACGCCCCAACCCATTCATCACCCAAGAGATCAAACAGTTTATGAAAACTCGTGATTTATGGCACAAAACCGCTAACCGAACAAGTGATCGCCTCCACTGGAATGCCTACAGATTCTTTAGGCAGGAAGTGAAGCGTGAAATTAGACTCGCTGAGAAAGCGTACGTTCGCACCGAGCTTCAAAACAGCAAAGGAAACTCGAATGCAATTTGGAAAGTGATCAACCGTTGCTTACCAAGGAAGGGAGCGCCTTTGAAAACCGAGAACCCTTTGAGCCTATCCAAAACGTTCAACGAGTTCTATACTTCAGTTGGTAAAGCTACAGCGGATAAAGCAAGATGGATTGCTCGGGAATTTGGCTTTTCTCCAAGCGGTCATGGCTTTTTACACAACTATGCAAATGATGTCCACGAAAATGACCATCGAGAGCTTTTTATGTTTTCTGCAGTAACTGAATCTCTAGTTGAAAATATCGTTAATGGTCTGCCTAGAGTTCTTAAGGATAGCCTTCCTGCAATACTTCCGATAATCACCCATTTGTTTAACAAGTCGTTTGCCACTGCTACTTTTGCACGATCGTGGAAAATGGCTGAACTCATACCTGTTCCCAAGTCTGGTGATTTCAACGAACCAGTAAATACGCGCCCTATTTCCTTACTTCCAATATTATCGAAGGTCTGTGAAAGACTCGCCCATCGTCAGTTCGTTGATTTTCTGAATCGCTCTGGAAAAATCTCAAAGTTTCAAAGCGGGAATCGTGAATTCCACTCTACCGAGACGGCTCTACTTCAATTCACAGATGACGTTTTAACATGGATGAGAAGAAAGTTGCATTGATCGTGTTATTAGATATGTCGAAGGCTTTCGACAACATTCAGCATGAGCGCCTACTTATGAAACTCCACAAAATCGGCATCTCCACTGCTGCCTGGACCTGGTTTGAAAGTTACTTGACAAAGCGCAGTCAATTCGTGAGGATCGAGGACGCTATTTCGGATCCATTGCCTTTAAATTTCGGGGTTCCCCAAGGCTCTATCCTTGGACCCGTCCTGTTCACAGTGTATGTTAACGATTTATTGTCGGTTCCTAAGCACTGCAAATCTTCAGGTTACGTGGACGACACAAAAATTTTCTTATCTCTTCCTCCTCGTGATATTACTGATGCAAGCAATGCGTTAAATCAAGACCTTTTGGAAATATCCCGTTGGTGCTGCGAGAATTCACTGTTGATTAACCCTGACAAGACTAAATTCTTGGTTATTGCCGTTCCACAACTGTTACGTAATTTGCCGCGTCTATCCATTACCATTCTTGGAAAGGAGATTGAACCCGTTTCTGTTGCCAGAGACCTGGGTGTCTATATCGACCAGACTCTCAACTATAACGAACAAATATCATACATCGGAAATCTTTACTTTTAATGATTAATGCCCTCGTATTTAGTAAACTCTTTTATTGTTCGACTGTTTGGGGAAACACATCCAAGTCAAATATAAAGAAGCTACAACTGGTCCAGAACTTTGCAAGAAAGATCGTACTCGGCTTGAAAAAATTCGACCACATCTCTCAAGGCCTTAAATCACTTGGGTGGCTTAGTATAGAGGATAAACTACGATTAAACACAGCCGTCATGGTGCATAAATGCTTCTCAAACTCATTAATAATTCATTAAGTTAGAACAAAAGAAATCACAAGCGTGAAGGAGGTTTGGATACGTGGTCTTAATTAGCATAGATTTTGACGATTTTACTTCTCCGTTTACTCCTTAGTTTTTGCTTCGATTGAGAAGATATATCAAACACTCGAGACAGCATTTCATCGGCTATCCGAACACCTCGAATTTCGTCAAAAATACTTCGCTGCGCGTCGTATTTTCAACTCTCTTCTCGGTGTTTGGATATCCCGATGAAACACTGTCTCTCGTGTTTGATATATTACTTACAACATCGGGTGCCCGTTTATTTGAAAGACAAATTTGTATATAGGTCACAAGTTCATAATAGAGAACTTAGATCTGTTGATAACAATGAACTCAACTTGCCACATTGTCGGCTTTCTACTGGCCAGAGGTCATTTGCCTTTCGAGGGGCAAAAGTTTGGAACTCGCTCCCCCTTGAACTAAAGTTAACTTCTTCACTGAGGACTTTTAAAAAGAATGTATGTGAACTGCTTGTAAATAATTTATCGTGAAACGTTGCATTTATATTTTTTAGCTTTTATCTTATCAGATTTTTTTATTTCTATTTAATATATATCTAAATATTGCTGCTGAAAAGCCCTTTTCAGGGAGCGCAATAAATATGTATGTATGTATGTATGATTACCTTCAGGATAATAGTCTCTTAAATACGTACCAATCTGGCTTTCGATCAATGCACAGCACGCTAACAGCGCTGCTTGCAATTGAGACAACGACAGCGGTCTCTTTAATGGCGTGCTATTTGTTGATCTTAAAAAGGCCTTTAATGCAATCGATGATGAAATAATTTTACGGAAACTTGCTAACTATGGGGTTGATCAAAGGGCTCGACGATTTTTTACTTCCTATTTACGAATGCAGTGTCAGTCAGGGAGCGTTATCCAGTGCAAGTAAAACCTACAGGGTTCCCCAGGGAAGTATACTGGGACCTCTGCTCTTTTTAATATATATAAATGATCTTCCTAATTGCCTCGATACATCCTGCGCTAAAATGTTTGCCGACGATACTAACATCACCGTCCCTGGTTGCACTTTTTCCGAACTCGAACAAGAAACCAATTCTGAACTTAACAATCTTCACAGCTAGTTAAGAGCAAATAGGCTTAGTCTAAATATCGCGAAAACTGAGTTTATGGTGATTAGTACTCGTCAAAAGTTTCTTGCAAAAATTGTAGTGAGATTAATATCCAATTAGATGGTCATCCAATTTGCAGGGTTGAGTATGCCAAATCATTAGGTTTAATTATTGATCAGTGACCGACTGTCATGGTCTAATCACATCAATTAAAGAACTACGCAGAAAGATATCCTCGGCAATAGGTGCTTTGAGGCAGCTGACTGTGAGGTAAACTCAAGCCTGCTTCTTGAAACTTTGAAGTGGGACAAGCTGTCATTGAGAAGACGAACACAGAAAGCTATGATGTTGTTTAAATCCCTGAACGAGTTAGCCCCAGTCTACTTGCAATATTTAATCAGTGAGCGACACAAAGACTGACATGCGTGATTCTTTCCGTAAGTTAAACTTATCTAAGCCGCGGACCGACTATTTGAAACGTAGCTTTGGCTTACTATGGAATTCTCTTCCTGAAAATATTAGGGCGATTAGATCAATTGGGCAGTTTAAGAAGAAAATCAACCGCGCACTTAAAACATCAGATTCCCACTCGGCAATCTTGTAAATCGGTTTTTATAGTTATTTTAATTTTTAAAAATAATTATAATTAAAATACTATTAGTATAACTGAAGATTTTTAACTTACTTACTTACTTACTTACTTACCTACTTACCTACTTACTTACTTACTTACTTACTTACTTACTTACTATATATGTCTGGATTTATGAAA
>JAEMPF020000589.1:0-5000 GCA_022496165.2 Catalaphyllia jardinei
GGAAAATACTGCAATGATGGAAACTTTCTATGATGTGGTCATCCCACAGACTGAGAATTGGGAAGAAAATACCACAATGACAGAATGATGGGCACTTTCCTTGCTTGACTTGCACAGCTCATAAAGCACTGAGTCAGAAGTTGTTGTGAAATATTTTTTTGTAATAAAAATAAAATTAATTTTATTACCAGACATCTATGACTGAGATCTGTCAATTTTGGCTACATTCTGTGAGACACCTGCTTTTTTAGGGCCAGTCACCATCCCTCATAGGAAACTAAGCTACTTAAAATACATGTGAAATAGAGCTACCTTTTTGGTGTAAAATGGAGTTATCCTTCTCAAGTGAACAGCCAAAACTGAACTATTATTCAACATTATTGAGTATCATACATGAAAATTGCATCGTGTGGTCATCTAGGTCAGGGTAGTTCTGAAAAATTGTTGGTGACTGATGTTTTGACAACCTGAGTGGAAGTCATCTTCAGAGTCAAGTGAATAGTGTTTGTCAGTTGATGATATTATAAGTTTGGTCTGTTGAAAGTGATTGGTCAGTTTAACTATGATGGTATTGGCTGAAGGATTCATATAAAGTTTGTGATCAGTCATTGTTCAGTTTCGATCCATCTACTGTTAGTCAAAGTGGTTGGTTTTAGGTTCGTCTATTGTTAGTCAAACTAAGTCAGTCTGTTAGAAGTCTGTTTCTCAGTTTCTTTTCTATAGTGGATACCAGTAAGTTGTTGGTAGGCACTGATGGTAGCTGTTGACATAAGAGGCATTTGTTCTTTTCAGAACTACCCTCACCCAGACAATCACTACTGATAATCTTGGGTTATGTTACGTGTTCGAATGTTTAAAGTGGCAGGTAGTTTGCAGTCTAAACAGAACGCAGGGATGTCGGAACAACAACAAGGTTATTTATTTCAGATGAACATAGTAACTCCACACAAGACTTCACACACTAGGCTTGTCAGTTAAACTTTGACTTCCGTCACTCTTGTATAAACACAGCCTCCGCGAAATATCCACGTAACCTCTCTGTTACACTTATTAATAAACAAACACAACCTCTCCTGAGACTTTACGTGCAACCTTAGTCACACTTCAATAAACACTACTGACTCATGAGATAATTCTCTCTAAACACTCCTGGGAAAAAAAACCCTAAGAACTACTCCAATTCGCTTAATATATACTTTACAGCATTAGGTTCAAGAACATTCCAGCACTACTAAATAAAGTATCATTACAATATTATAAAACTATTTTCAGCAACATACGCAAACATTTAAAAAGAATTATTGCTGAATCACGATGACGCGATACTAATTAAATATGCAAGAAGATTCAAGATGAAATTAGCATATACATGAATCTTCCAAGTCACGCAATAATTTTTCGTAACAGGTTGAAACCATTTACTATATTGTTCACATACTGAATAGGGACTGAGTTTGAGTTAGGAAATCAGGGAGCACACAAATTATGCTAATAAGGTGTTCTTGCACTCTTGTGGCCCAGAGAAATGGGATTCAGTAAGTAAGAAACAGGGTAAAATATATGTATTTGTGAACTTATAACACACATGTCAAGTTAAGGGTTTCAAAGAAAGGGTGAAGCTCCTTCAACAAAAATTCGGATTACCTGATTATGCTGTACATGTATCTCCTTTAAACAAATCTTACATACATGTACAGATGGTTCCTCTTTGCCGCACAGTTGGTGTGGCTGAGTGAAGGATCATGCATTTTGCAGGGGGGAATAAGGGTGGAGTGTGAAATAAATGCAAAATTGATCAACAATGCAAAGAAGAAGTTGCTCTTGATTCTTTTGATAAGACCAATCAGCGACAGCTAATACTATGCAGTTGATCCATTAAGGAAGAACAAAACAAAACTCCAAATCCAACAAGTTTTTATCACTCACCAACTCACAGATATATCAGGTCGTCTTTTATGGTGGTGAAATCCACATACCATCACCTGCACCATCTATGATCTTGACAATCCAGAGGGGACTGAAATATGATATCGCTGATTTTAAATGAGGTAAGTTCCATATCATGTGGGTTGCACTTCATGTAGTAGTGGCTCAATAGGTCTTATGTGCAATTACAACACATGCTCAAAATTCACCACCAAGCCTCATTTGTGTGCTCAAATTTTCGTTGCCCTTGTGATGCTTTCACATGGGTATTCTTTTCACCTTGACTGCTTTGGGAATTAGCTCATGATAAAATTCACATTTTGCATTATCAAAGCAAGGCTTGGTGGTGATTTTTGCCAGGCTGATGTCATCATGTATAAGGGCTGTTGTAAATTACCTAGAATAACTATTAATGCTAGGGAAAAATTCCCTTAAATTGTTATTTTGTGAAAACCTATATATTTAAAACAACATTATCATTTTTGCCCTGCAAATGTTTACTCTATCAGTTCTTTAACTGATTATCAGCATACTTTCTTAAGGCACAGTCATCTAAAGTAAATGAAACCAGTGGACCTCAAAGCAAATACACAGGATATGGGCACCTTAACCTAACTTGACTATAGCAAAGAAATTCATTTACAACCAATGACATCATTTTTAGACATGTACATTTGTCTGGTTGCTTGTGTTTACTACATGTACATGTACATGGCATGTGGGGTGATTTTAGAAGTTTGTGTTCAGAATACATGAAAACCATGGATTGTAGAGCATACAATCGATACAAAGATTAGTTGAAGAGGTGCAATAAATAAAAATTATTATAGGTGAAAAAATTTTAGATGCATTTATAAGTATCAGCAAAGGTTGGAAAAAAGATCTTGAACTATTGCCTGATCTTACATATGGAGACAGCTTTGTGTTGCCTGAATAGGGCAAAATGATTGCATGTGATGATTAAGACTGTAGAATTGTTTGGTTTCACTAGAAGTGTGTGAAGGTGCGATGTAAGCTTGGGGGTAAGTGGTTTTGTCCAGCCGGCAACACTTTTAATAAAATTTAATGTTTGTAATGGTGTAATAAGAACACCATAGCAGCCTACATTTAACATATCAATGTTGTGCCGCGTGGCACTATGAACACAAATGATGTACCAGAGAATTAACTCTGAAGTGTAAATTTTAGTGCTAGTTTAACCCATGAATAACCCACTGGGCATTAGCCCTAGTAAAGTGGATCAGGGAACCACACGAGGTAAAGAAAAAATATTTTTGACCTCGGTGGGAATCGAACCCACCACCTCCGGATTAGATCTACCGTCACTCTGCCGACTGAGCTACAAGGTTGGACAGAGAAAGTCGGGGTCGATTTAGATGGTGAATCGCGGGGAAGAGAAAGTAAGGGTACATATGAATGTTGTGCCGCGTAGCACTATGAACACAAATGATGTACCAGAGAATTAACTCTGAAGTGTAAATTTTAGTGCTAATTTAACCCATGAATAACCCACTGGGCGTTAGCCCTAGTAAAGGGAATCAGGGAACCACACAAGGTAAAGAAAAAATCTTTTTGACCTCGGTGGGAATCAAACCCACGACCTCCAGATTAGATCTACTGTCACTCTGCCGACTGAGCTACGAGGTCGGACAGAGAAAGTCGGGGTCGATTTACATGGTGAATCGCAGCGAAGAGAAAGTAAGGGTACAGCACTAAAATTTACACTTCAGAGTTAATTCTCTGGTACATCATTTACATTCAACATACATGTATCAATCTTTTGCCATGGTTATGAGGTTTTAAGGTTAGCTAATGTCATAGGTTGGTCTTGTTGTCTAACAGCCTACCAAAACACCGATAAAGTGTCACATGCATGAACTTTATATCCCGATAAAACACTCCTCGTTAATATTCTTTATAATTATAAAGAATACTGATAAGGCATAGCTTGTTTTTCTTGTATGCTAATATCTTCACCTCACAATCTGTACCTTGGTTCGGACTCCCAAGACACACGCTTTTTCAAGAATGCTTTTGAAGCCGTTCAAAAAACTCGCAGCACTGGTTTTATCGGGTGTAAAACCACTCAGCTGCGCCTCATGGTTTTAAACCTGATAAAACACTCCTGCTCGTTTTTTTAAACATTAGATAATCATAAAATTATTCATCAAGCCTCAGTCTTGTCTGAATATTGTTATACTTCAGGATCTATTTTAATTATAAAGAAATTTTGAAAAAGTAGTTACGTAACCTCTTAGTGTAGATAAAAATACAATTGCAGGACAGCAAATGGACCAGGGTCCATGTTTTGTACTTTCTCCTTAATTTGTTCTAACTAGATCACCTGCAGTGCAGGTGTAATTTTGGAGCAGAGTGCTTGATATACTGTAAACCAGGTTTTTGATGCCACCATCTTCAATTGAAATTGGATGCTTGACAATATTATTAGAGGTTTGGTGCAGAGGCTGGATGTGGGGTTGGGGGGTGGGGTGGGCGGTGGGATCCTTTAGTAGTTTTACTTCCCCTTCCCCTTCCCCTCCCCTCTTGCCCATTTTTCCCCTTCGCGCCAACTCCTTCAGCAAATATTTCCTTGCCACAATCCTCCACAGTTACCAAATCCAAGATGGCGGCCTACAATGAAAATACTCACTTGTACACCCAAACTATGCTTACACTGCAGGCTAGTTACTAGAATGAGCTAGCACCTCAAAATTAGTGTTTTGGCCATGTTTCAGATTGAAAAAGTAATCCTGAACTGAAGTGAAGCGACAGTTGATTGAGGAACACTTGATCTTCATAACAAACTATACTTCCTTGACTGTTTTCATCACATTATGCCTACAAGGATTGCATTACATTGCTTGTGACATCACTGATATCTTTTGCAATAGGTGTCATGTGAGGTATATAAGCAATAGCCCCCATTTGGTGCAAACATTTTGTTGGATATTTGTCTGTTGGACATTATTGTCCCTTGCAACTACCTGTCCACACGCGTGACAAAAACATGTCCTGCTGGCCAATCAGAATTCAAAGCTTTGACAATCAAGCTTCAAAGTTTACCCACTCACTTT
>JAEMPF020000589.1:10000-14228 GCA_022496165.2 Catalaphyllia jardinei
TTTCATAACCCTCTTACCATGTCAAAACTGGAAGAGCTGCTAAAATTTCACAACGCACGTTTAGCCCGCGAGCTTGAGTTCAGAACAACACCCGTGATTGTGGCGGAGTCAAGTCTAACAGCATTTGTGGCCATCTGCGCTTTTCTGGGAAACATGTTGGTGTGTGTAGCGATTGCTCGAAACCCTCGTCTTCACACGCCAACTAATGTCTTGATCTTTGCTCTTGCCATGACGGACATAACCATGTCGATTGCTACGATGCCTTTGACCGTGGGCGTCCTCATATCAGGACGCTGGATTTACAGCGAAGAAGTCTGCCAGTTCCAAGGTTCGTTTCCTCTGACCCTGGCGGTCATATCTTTACAGTTAATGGTGGTCATTTCTGTGAACAGATACCTGTGTGTGGCTAAACCCAACCTATATCGCGGAGTCTTCACGGCGAAGAAATCGATTGGTTTCGCCATATGCGTGTTTTGTTTAGCGTGCTTTCCAACTCTCTCCCCGATGTTTTACGCTCGGCAAGGGTACACGTTTCACCCGGGAAAAGCGTACTGCGCTTTCGCCATGGAGCAGAATTTCATCTTTGCTCATTGCATGGGATTGGCGTTTATAATATCTCCCTTTATCATCATGTCGTGTCTGTATTGCCGAATCTATTTGTCGGTGCGGAGGGCGGTGTTTCCACAAGAAAGCAACTTAAACGCAGAAAACCAGCAACGAACAGCGCACGTGCAAGAAGTGAAAGTGACAAAAACATTGGTCGCTGTTCTTGTTGGGTTCTCATGTTGTTGGTTTCCTATTATGGCCATCGACCAAATCGACATAAACAATGGAGCACCTATGCTCCCAAGACAGGTTTATTACTTTTATGGATTGTCGATTTACATTTCGTCAGCCATAAACCCAGTGATGTACGGCCTCATGAACCGCTCGTTCCGCGCGGAATACAAAAGGACGATCACCTGCAAGAAGGCTTAACCTTTTTAATTTCACCAAAAAACCTGCATGACAGAACCAAAATATAAACTGGCTTTGACTAATGGAGAAGGATCTCGATCTGTTTGTACATAGCCGGTCTGTGCATTGAATTTTCTTAGCAGTAATGTGGAGAGAGAACTGTTGTAATAGCAGATAAGACATCGAAAGGAACTTGAAAACTGTTTTAAGCTAAAAAGCGCTTTTATTTGCTTCAGTGATATCGCCTGCATGTATTATATGTTAAATGTGTTTAAGGTAAGAACACTGCATGAGTTATTCGTAGCCAGGTTTATTTCAGAGCTGTTATTTTTGTGTGTACTTACAACCTTAAATTTGTTACGGACTTAATCTACATGTACCTACGAAAGACAAAGCGAATAACGAAAAACTGCAGACTATTATAACTGATCTTTAAATTCGAAAATGAATGTAATTTGACGCGGAAAAATGAATTGACATTTCGTTATTGCTCGGAGCCATATTTACCTGCAATACAGACATCGAGTTTATTTGACCTTGTTTTTAAATGTCAGTTCCATCAGACACTTTAGTTTACACGCACACATGATCATTTCTTTCTCATGGATTCAATATAACTTATCGCTCATAATAAATTGAATTGCAAAGCTTTGATGTCTAAAAAGTGTTTATCTGGTCTTCGAGGAAGTTGAAATAACAAAAAATAATTCTCGCAACGGAGAAAAAACCCGACATGGAAGAAAGGATCTCTGAAACTGTCATTCAGTTTTGACAGATTAAAGAGTGTTTTCAACAGATAGTTATTACCTGAAGAAAAATAGCTGTCCTTCACCAAGGGCCAAAGTGAATTTATGTAGCCAAGAAAAACCAAACAAAAAAAAATAGAACATACGTTTTATTTTTATGTTTTTCAAAACCAGTTTAAGCGGACGTAAACCTTACTCAGGCTTTATAATTTTACTACAGTCATTTTACTCTATTAGATAAAGAGTCCGCAAACATGATGAGTATGTATTGCATAGAAGAGCCCGATATTTTTTTTCGTTTTTTGGACGCACATTATGCGATCTGTATGATTTTTGGATGATGAGAGACGGTATTTCAAAAACTAGAAGAAAATAATATACTAGAGAATGACATAATACTGAAATAGATAAAAATCCTTATTTCATGATTTTACATTTCATACGCCCGGATATTTTAATAATTGCTCGCAAATTTAATTCGGGGCTGGGAAACATTATGCGTAACTCGCAAAAATGTCTGCGCTTTTTACGTGTTACTCGGGCATCGAATAAGGTGTGAGTGACGGGGATTGAATTGTTTAAGAAATCTTCCAATTCATTCATTTCGATGAAGTCCTTGCATCTATAGTCAACTCGTACAGCTGTTGAAACTCAGCTAAGACCATCCCCCCTTTTTTTCGTTTACTGTCTAATGCATTTTCTGATTTTGGGTCGCGGTCGGTCAGTCAAAAAATAAAAATGCCAAAAAAGGAGAAGTCTGGAACTAGGAGGCCCGGTACCTCAGCATAATATCTGCGGAGCTTGGAAACGACAAGACGAACCACCAAAACTGATCTGCCAGCACTGCCAGCACAAAACGCAACATTGTCTGTATTCCAGATAAAGTTACAATTTTTTTGAAATTACGTACCATTGCTCTCATTAAAAGAGATACCGATGGCGAGGATCACAGTCAGGTCCAATTAAAAAAACAACTCTTAATGATTAAAACTACTGAGTTCAATGAGCTTTCGACTAGTTTATTTGGATGTTTTAATACAGTCACCCAACCAAATCGAAACCAACGAGCTAACTTCACGTAACAGTGGTAAGTCAACGAATATTACGGAGATCAAAGTAGATAATAAAATAGCAAGTAACCCTATGGATATTGCGGAAACTATTAACGATCACTTTACTAATGTTGCGCAAATATTAGCACAAGATATTCCTGTTGTCGATGCTAATCCTGAGTCTTATTTAGAGCCCACTGACCATTCGTTTTCTCTGCAAATTCCGAGTGTTGATATTGTTTCTAACATTTTGTCGAAAATTCAGGATGAAAAGAAAGCCACCGGTCTTGATATGATTCCGAGTAAACTGTTGAAAATGGCTGCTAATATCGTCGCACCCTCTCTTACCTCAATATTCTCAAAGTCTATTCTAACTGGGATATATCCAAACGATTGGAAAACGGCCAAAGTGACTCCACTTTTTAAAAAGGGCATTAAATCTGACCCTAACAACTACAAAGTTTTCGAAAAGTTTCCGAAAGAATTGTTTATAATCAACTTTTCAATTATCTAGATGATAATAAATTGCCACTGGGTTGCCAATCAGGGTTCCGTTCTCTACACAGTACGCTCACGGCTTTGCTTGAGGCAACAAATGCTTGGTCAGTAAACATCGACAATGGCCTTTTAAACGGCGTTGTCTTTATTGACCTTACTAAGGCATTCGATACCATTGATCATGAGATCATCTTGCGTAAAATGTCATATTTGGGTGTCGATCAGGCGGCCATAAAATGGTTCTCGTCGTACTTAAGTGGCCGAACCCAAAGATGTAATGTCAGTGGCAAACTATCATCTGCTCGTACCCTTAGTTGCGGCGTGCCGCAGGGTAGCATATTAGGTCCTTTGCTATTTTTAATTTACATTAATGATCTTCCCAACTCCCTGCGGGGCGCCGTACCAAGAATGTTTGCCGATGACACCAACCTTACGTTATCTGCTAAAACGTTAACAGAACTTAAGCTAGCTCTAACGCCTGAATTAAATAACCTTAGCCGTTGGCTGAAAGCTAACAAGCTCAGTCTAAATATTGCTAAAACCGAGCTAATGATTATTGGATCACGACAAAGGCTATCTGCCCAATGTGACGATGTAGAAATCAGAATTGATGACCAAATTATCAAGAGAGTCGTTCATACCAAATCCTTGGGTCTTACCATAGATGCTCACCTCTCTTGGGGTAAACATGTTGAAGAGATTTGCAAGAAAGTCTCTTCAGCTATAGGCGCCCTAAAACGCGTGCGGCCGTTTATATCCAAAGAAACTGCAATTCTAATTTATAACACCTTAATTATGCCTTATTTTGATTACTGCAGCCCCGTCTGGGACTGTTTGAGTGCTTACTTGAGTGATAAGCTCCAAAAATTACAGAATCGCGCAGCCAGAGTTATTACTAAATCATCCTTTGATGCGAGCTCAAACCACCTTCTTTCCACCCTCAACTGGGAGAAGCTATCTCTTCGCCGAAAGAAA
>JAEMPF020000590.1:0-5000 GCA_022496165.2 Catalaphyllia jardinei
TTACTTTTAATTAGAAGTGCGCCACAGCCCCTCTCTCTTTAACTACTTTCCTGAATTTGGTAGTTCCCAGTCCTTGTGAGACAGAGCCATATAATAAAATGCAATACTAAAGGAATTACCTTAATACAAATATTCCCTTTTTTTCATAACTGGGCTGTTTTTCTTTTTCTTGGAAATTGTAATTTTTATGATTAATGATAATAGGACTTCGTTTCGTCCAATTCAGTCTGTAATCATACTCGTAACAAATAAATAGGCCTTCCGCACGGTCGTCCGATTTTGTTATCTCTAAAGACTGAATTGGACTCCACTCAGTCCTATTACTATTATTTATCGTATACAACATTAATAACTTTCAAAACAATACAGGTAGATAACAAGATAATTTGGTTTTATCAACTGAGTTGATAATGTGAATTAGTCACCGCAAAGAGATTCAAAACGAATATCGCAGGTAGAAATTAAATTTCAACGCTCCGTACAGTCATGATCTTAAAACAAAATGACAGGTGTCTATTACGGTTACTGAACTGAAACATAACCTGTGAGTTGAAATCTCAGTAAACAAAACAAATTTTCCTATTTTTAACAGCGAATGCTAATAAGCAAATAAAACTTACTCATCATGTTTTCTCTCTTCAGCCTGAACAAGTAAGCTGGCTCCTCACCAGCTACTGCTTCTGTCAAGAAGAAAATGTCGCAAATTTCCGACTTTTTTTCCCAAAACTGAACAGCGCTATTTAGAAGGTTAATTTAGGCTTTCGTAGCTTTATTTAACTTATGGTGCAATGAAAGCTTAGTACTATGTCTGTGTATCACATTCCATATATATAGGATCATATATTGTTTAGATTAATTCTGCCAACTAATTGCCCATAATTCTGCCAACTAATTGACCATAAATTAATTTATGTTCAAGCTACGAAAACCACGGCTGAACAACCACATGGCCCCACGGTCCACACCAATCCACTAGAGGCAGAACATTCCACAACACCGATTCAGTCTTCGATAGACATTCCTCTCCATTTACTGAACAGAACGGTTTCAACCAACAAACCGGCTTTCCCAAGAAAACAGTTGGCAAACAGAATCGCTCATTCCAAGCAAAAGGGTTCACCGACTTTCCCTGGCTTCACTGTAATGAGCAAACAGACTTTGCAGTAACTTTCATTTGCGTCCAACAAAATGAAAAATTGAACCTACACACTGCTAGAAATAAAAAAATGGGTTTTCAGTTCACACGGGTTTTCCAACTGGAAGAAGGCTTTGGTACGATTCAAGAAACATCAACTTTCTGAGTGTCACAAGCTGGCCATGGAGTTTCAAATAAGCATTCAAGTTCCTGATAGTTGCGGAAATATTATCCAAATGTACAATGATGTAGCCTAAAAACTATGGAAACTAAAAGGTCCTGTCTGCTCAAACTTATAGGATGTTTGCAGTACCTTTCTCCACAACCCCAACCCTAATCCTAACAATAGCCCTAACCCGAACCCTAACCCGATGCAAGGAGACACCGACCAAGAATATCGGGCCAATCTAACTTTACTCAGCTGCTCAAACTAAGAGGGAACGACCAACCTGTATTTTTAAGATGGTTAGAGAGGAAGGAAGATAAGTACACTTCATAAGAGATTCAAAACGAAATTATTTCTATCCTAGCAAATAATGTCATTCGCAATTTAGGAAGGAGATACCCCTGGTGGATTTTTCGAAATTATCGCCGAAGAATACACGGATGTAAGATACAAAGACCCGTTAAACATATTTAGTATATACCACACAAGTGAATAGTACTTTTCGCTCGCGCCGATTGGCCAGCTCGGAGGTGCCAAGTACTATTCACCTCCGAGGGCACGAATTTTTTGGTCTGTATATTATCACAAATAAAGTTACTCTTTGGGCCACGAGTTATCCAGCTCGTGTGGTATATCGTAATATTATATATTCACCTCCACTTCGGTGAATGATTTTTAAGTATCCGATAGATTAATAAACACCTAGAGGACTCTGGAGATTTTCATGTTTTTTCATTTAATACACGCGATACAGGTGCGGAAACGATAAGGTGCGTGATTAAAGACCTGTTAGTTAAACTACAATTATTATTAGCTTACTGTAGAGAACAGTGTTACGGCGGTGCATGTAGCATGTCTGGACATAAAACTGGCGTAGGTAAGACAATCCAGGACGTTCACCACAGCACATCCCGCTCACTGCCATGGAAATTCATTAAGTTTGAGTGTAAAGGACATAGTAAAAAAACGGTAAGTTGTTCTTAAGTACAATGGACACAGCAAAAGAAATCGCAACCCTCATGAAATTTGCTTCAAAACGGGAAGGTCTTTTCAGAGACAAAGAAAAATCAAGCCTTTCTCCTACAAGATGGACGGTGCGAGCAAGTTGCTTTCGACGCATCATTCATAACTAGACGCCTTGCTGCGTGTACCCAGGCAGTCGTTATACTGAGAAGCACTAGCTATATTGCAATTGAGCTTAACCCTTTAGTGCGCAAGGGGTCTCCCTTTGACGAGTAAAATCGTCTGGCGTTAGACAGAGTAAAATCTATAAGTCAACAGTGCGCATTAAAGGGTTAAATGCTCTCCATTTGAAGTTGTGCGAAATTCAATCGAGTCGATGTGCTAAAGCTATTCTGCCTTCGATTGCATTTCTTGGAAGCGATTAATAGCTTATTACTCGAACACAGACCTTTAGCACGTAAAATGAGTCAAGATCGTTACATCAGCCTATGAACGCTTCAGTCTATTTTCTTTAGCCTTTGCCGTTGTTGCTGTTTGTTGTTTTTCAATTCTCAAACGAGAGAGACATTTGCATTTCAGAGTTATGGCGGTGCGTGACATAGAGCCACCCTGGGCTCTGTAAATTTGTTCAAAATAATTCGAGGAATATCTCAGGTTTGTGAAAACGCAGATTTAAAAATTAGTGTTATCTTTATTACTCTCCTATAACATCAAAATTTCTTGACTTACTGAATGGTTTTCGAATAATTTTTTTATTGCTTCAGGATTGCGTTACAGTACAATCCAAGAGTTGTTTTGCTGGGGTCAACTCATACATTAGTTTCTTTTATCTTAAATGTACAATAATTCGCTACATGGGTTTCATTCTTGAGAAGACACATACCTATGTTACAAGAAAATAACGAGAGAATATCGTTTAGTTCGAGATTTTAACTTAATTACACGTTACGAAGTTTCTCAGAGCGGTTTACTTAGCTGTACTCAAACACACATTCGTAAACAACAAAAACATGCTCTCTAACCTTTCTGCTCTTGTTGCTCAGACATTATGAGTTCGTGCTGGGATCCTACTTGGTTCACGATCACGTCTAAAAAATACGATGACGCTTCTGCAGGTGCTTTTTATAATAATAAAATAATAATAAATAGGTGCTTATAAGGCGCATTTCTAGCCTCAATGCGCCTAACAACAAATAATTCAAATAACAATAATTAGTTAACAATAATGTTTTTGAAACAAGAATGTTTTAAGCCTAGTTTTAAATGTTTCTACTGTCTCTGCTCTTTTAATATACTCGGGAATTGAGTTCCATAACTTCGGCGCAGTTGCTGAAAAAGCGCGGCCACCATAAAAGTTGGATTTAATAGATGGGGTGCATAGTAGTGAACGAGTTGATGATCTCAATGTTCTTAGTGAGTGGTATTCTTGTATAATAGGTTCTTAATAACTGGTGGATTGCCCATTTAAAATCTTATACGTTATAAGTAAAATTTTAAAATCAATTCTTGCTTCGACTGGCAGCCAATGCAGATTCTTTAGAATAGGGGTTATATGGTCAGTACTTCGTGTTCCAGATATCATTCGAGCAGCGATATTCTGGATTCTCTGTAGTTTGTCCCTTTGATACTTCGGTATCCCGTAAACGCTGTTACAATAGTCTAGTCTGGAAATCACAAGGGAGTTGACTAGCATCTTCAACCCTTCATACGGAAGGTATCTACGGATGCGTCCAATAGATCTTATAGCAAAACTGGCCTTTTTGCATGTTTCGTTAATATGGTCATTAAAAAGTAGATTTTTATCCATTATTATGCCCAAGTTCTTAGCTTTTGCTTTGATTCCTATTGTCTTATTAGCCAACGTTAAAGTCTTCAATGATGACGGTTGCTTCTTGAAACGGGAGGTGAAATGCAGTATTTCGGTTTTACCAGGATTGCTCTTCAACATGTTCTTAGTGTTCCATGCAAAAACATCATTTACGCATGCTTGTAGGATTCCGACAGAATCAACAGAATGCTCAGGATCTTTAATAGCGATGTAGATTTGGGTATCGTCAGCGTAGAACATACAATTTAAATCATGAGTTAGTATAACATCTTGAAGAGGTGCCAAATAGAGAGTAAAAAGTAATGGGCCAAGTATCGAGCCCTGAGGCACTCCATATTCTAAGCATCGCGGTGAAGATGTAGAATCACTGATAGTTACTTGTTGGAAACGATCAAGCAAGTACGAAGAGAACCATTGAAGAACAGTTTCAGTGAAGTTGAAGTATGTTCGAAGTCTCGTGAGCAGAAGATGGTGGTCTATGGTATCGAACGCTGCTGAAAGATCTAGCAGAACCAAGATTACTTCGCCTTGAGAGTCCAGTGTCCTGAGAATGTCATTACTAACTCTAAGTAGTGCAGACTCTGTAGAGTGGTGTTTCCTGTATGCAGATTGTAAGGAGGGAAATAATCCATGGCAGTTCATGTAATTGTGAACTTGAATGGCAACTGACGTTTCAATTACCTTCGAGAGAAATGGAATATTGGCTATAGGTCTATAGTTGACAAACAGATCAAGCTCGAGATCAGGTTTCTTCAGTTTCGGGCGAACCAGTGAAGTTTTCAAAGAAGTAGGGAAAACTCCAGTTGCAATAGATTGTCTGATAATTCTACTGATGAGAGGTAATAATAAATTTATGTTGCCTTTAACGATATGTGTCGGAATCGGATCGAGAGCGCAGGACTTGCTTG
>JAEMPF020000590.1:12500-14224 GCA_022496165.2 Catalaphyllia jardinei
ATGAAAAACAAAGCCTACTATGATAAAAATCCAGAAGATTTTGAAAAAATAAAGAAGTATAAGAAGAAAAAGAAATCTGAGTTAAAAGTAAATATAATTCCTTTTAATGATGAAAAATATTTATCATTTAGTATTGGAAGACAATTAAAATTTATTGATAGCTGTTGTTTTTTTCCTGGTGAGTCATTAGAAAAATTAGTTAAGAGTCAAGCAGAAGGAAGCCTTGAGTATACAAATGACTATTTCAAAGATCCAGAAGTATTTAAATTAATGAATAGAAAAGGTGTCTATCCATACAAATATATGGATTCATTTAAACGATTTACTGAAACAAGTTTACCTGAAAAGAAATATTTTTATAATGATTTAAAAGAAGAAGATATAAGTGATGAAGATTATGAACATGCACAAAAAGTATGGAAAACCTTAAATATTAGTAATATGGGAGAGTATAATGATATTTATATGATAACAGATGTTTTATTACTAACTGATGTATTTGAGAATTTCAGAAAAACATGCTTAAAAAATGTATTTGGTCTTGATCCTGCGCACTATTATACTGCACCAAGTCTTGCTTGGGATGCTGCGCTAAAATATAGCGGAATAGAATTAGATTTAATATATGATCCAGAAATTCACACATTTTTAGAATTAGCAAAGAGAGGAGGAATGAGTTTTATATCACATAGATATTCAACAGCAAATAATAAATATCTTGAAGATGATTATGATCCTAAGAGTGAAATTAGTTTTTTAGAGTATTTAGATGCGAATAACCTTTATGGTTGGGCAATGTCACAGCCATTACCCTATTCAGGATTTAAATTTGTAAAGGGTTACATAAAAAATAAACTATTGCCTAAAGTAAAGGGAAAAGGAAGGATTTATGAAGTAGATTTAGAATATCCCAAAGAGTTACATGATTTACATAATGATTACCCACTTGCTCCAGAAAAGATAAAGATAACTAATGATATGCTATCAGACTATTGTAAAAAAATAAAAAAAGCAAATAATTTACCAAATTCAAATGTAAAGAAATTAGTAACTACATTATATGATAAGAAAAATTATATACTTCATGAGAAAAATCTTGAATTATACTTAAATTTAGGATTAAAACTAAAAAAAGTCCATAAAATTCTTGAGTTTAATGAGAAGCCATGGTTGGCAGGATATATTGATTTTAATACAAAAGAGAGAATAATAGCAGAGAATGAAGGTAATAAAGTAAAGAGTAATAATCACAAACTATTGAATAATAGTGTTTTTGGAAAGACAATGGAAAATGTGCGAAAGAGATGTGATGTAAGATTAGTCAATGATAGAGATAGATTACTTAAGTTAACAAAGGATCCTTACTTTAACGGAAGCAAAATATTTTCAGAAAACTTTGCAGCAGTTAACATGAGAAAGCGAAAAATAATTCTCGATAAACCAATCTATGTTGGAGTTAGTATTCTTGATTTGAGTAAAGTTCGGATGTTTGATTTTCATTACAATTTTATAAAAAAACATTACGGAAATAATGCGAAGTTATTATTTACTGATACTGATTCATTGTTCTATAATATAAAGACTGAGGATGTATACCGAGATTTTAATAAATATAGAGATGTGGAGTTTGATAACAGTGGTTATAAAGATAAAGAATTATTTTGTGATAAGAACCTAAAAAATATTGGAAAAATGAAAGATGAATCACCAAAATCACCAATAAA
>JAEMPF020004828.1:9691-33230 GCA_022496165.2 Catalaphyllia jardinei
TCAAGTGTTCATGGTCCCAGTGTCCTCACTGTAAAGCCCTATAAAGTTAACCCAGTAATAGCAAGAATTTTAATTTCAGTCGTGAAACGTTTTGGTGAGGTTTTCTGTTTATGTTTGACCTTCTGTTTCGAGCTTTATTACCTAAGCTCAAACTACACAAAACATGAGTAGTAAAAAACATTTTTGTATGAGAAAAATTAATACTTTGGTTTACTTTTGATCCTGGGTTAGAGTTAACTGGTTTTTGAACAAGCCGGCTCAGAACACTAACAGTAGGATAAAATTGTAAATTTACATAGATTCTTGCCTCTGGTTAGTTTATGCCATTCATAAGTATATTTTTCCTTCGGGAGTAATGTTGTTCTGTTGTTGTTGTTAGCTTTTGTTAGATACCTTCCTTACAGCTTTGTCAAAACTGCACAGATTTCTTTCATACTATTCAAAGTAGATTCCCAGTGGTTTTCATCCCTTTTGTTTTCTGCTTGCATTCAAATTATTAAGTTAAAGTTCATGTAATCTGAAATTGCTTTCCCTGTCATTTGTCTTCCCCAAACAGAGAGTGTGCGGGAGAAATCTTGTGAAACGTCTTTTTTCTGTTAGCTAATCAGTCTTTGAATCCATTGATAAAGGTCATCATAAAAGACAACCTGGGGGAAGTCTATGGACTGGCCGTTGAATGGGAAAGTGAAAAGATTTACTTCACTGATTTCATCTTTGAGAGAATTGAGGCGGCAAACCTTGATGGCACATTCAGGAAGACATTGATTACAGAAGATTTGTTCAGCCCCCGTGGGATCGCTGTTGATCCAACGAGTGGGTAAGTTGTAGGGTTGCGAGTGGTTAATACATGGTAATGTAACAAATCATTACAAAACAACTAGAAATTAATTAATTAATAGTTAATTAATTAATTAATTAATATTTAATTAATTAATTGTAGGGTCCCTTTTTATTCTGAGATAAAGTAGAGAAAATCCAAGCCACAGGTAAAGGTTTTGTCAGCCATTCCACAAAATGATCTTTTCACATTATGATAATGAAGACTTAAATGGATGTCCAATTGCTTTTGTGGATTACAAGTTTTGAATGGATAGGAATTTTTAAGTCTGACAGTATTCCTAATTCTTTAAACGAACATATCTAGTTTGCTACAGAAAAAAAAACGTTTCGGAGGACTACAACTTTATTTGTGACAATTTACTGACAAAAGCCATTTTGTTTTTCATTGGCTGCTCAGAGGTGAATAGCACTTGGCTAGTCACCTCCGCCAATCAGCACGTGTGAAAAGAAGTACTATTCACTTGTGTGGTATATACCCAATATATATATTTTATCATAAAATTGATTTATATACAATTTATATCTAACTGTTTTTTACATTTTATTGTGACTGTTTAGATACATGTTCTGGACAGACTATGGACATGATTCTCCAAGAATAGAACGAGCAGATTTAACTGGCGAAAACCGTAGGAGCTTAGTTTCCTTTGGAGTTGACTGGTATTATGCATGGTTCCCCATGAGTGTGGTCGTTGACTATGATCATGATCCTAAGCGCATTATCTGGATGGATAGATATGACAATTACATTGATTACTCAGACTTTGACGGAAATAAGGCAGAATTGGCGTATACCAGGCAAAATATACGACCAGCAGATCTAGCCTTGTTTGGTGATATTCTGTACTGGGCGGACGAGAACAGTCGTAGCATTGAGTGGTTTAACATGACGCAGCCCATTATCTTTCATTACAACTATGGTCATCTCACAAATGGTTATCTTGCGGGTATTGTGGTATCTGACAAGTCAAGACAACCAATTGGTAAGGAGATTTATTAGCTGATTATGATATCTGCTATAAACATTGTATCAATGATAATGTAGTTCCTGTCATATTGTTTTGCCAGTGTAATACCCAATGTTGGCTATCTAACCATGGCCATTTAGGGAGGAAACACATTTAAGCCAAATCATTAAAACTTGTCAGTTTTGTTAACAGTGGATCCTAGTTGCTTTTACAAGGCATCCCAGATAAAAGCTAATACATCAGCAAACCTGACGAATTATTGCATGGTGCAAATGTAAGTTTATGAGTGACTCATGATACTTGCACACTATAATTGTGACTAATGCAAACTGGCTTCTCTTTTAAGCTGTGAATCATCCACCATGTCGCATTAACAATGGCGGATGTAGCCACCTCTGCTTATTGGCTCCTGGTGGAGGAAGCAAGTGTGCATGTCCAAATGGAGTGGAATTATTACCTGGAAATCAGACTTGCAGTAACGGTAATGAAATATGTGTCATTTGCATGAAGAGTTTTCTTATACAACCCGTAAAGGAAAGTGTAGGAAAGGATTATGGCCTTACAACCGTCGGTTGTATACACAAGCACGAGAAGCAGAGCAGACCTCTGTCTACAATGTAGGTTTTGTAGCTACAATGTAAGTGTGTGAGAACATAGAGTTTGCGCTTTGGCAATTCAGCTGTGACTAGCATAATCAATCATCATTTTTGCAGTTTGATTATCAATGTAATTGCACAACTTATTAGATGATCCATGTACTCTAAAAGGATTTGCAGATGACAACCAGGAAGGGGTTCACTAACCTTTGACATTTGGGCTTTATTAACTTCTTACACGTGAATATACATGTATGAAGGTTCATATATTTACCTTGCTTTTTCTTATTCTTTGTCGTATTTGCTTCAATTTCTCAGTGACCACGTCGGGACCACCACCACTGCCTGTACCAGGTAAACTGCTACAATTATTCCTAAGCTCTTCAAAGTGATTGAAGGGGAAGCCCAGTGCCAGTACCAGTACCAGTATCACAACCAGGGATTAGCTGTTCTTTGATGAATCAATGAACTTTTGTACTTCCTTTGGTCGACAATTTTATCATTTCCCATGGTATCCTTTTGACTTTTAACCAGTCTTTGTTCACAGATGGATAATACAAACAAGTACAGAATACAAAATTTGTAGTTAAAATGAAGTTGTTATTCCCGTTTTGGCCTTTGAGACTGGCTCCCTTACCTATATTTAAAACGCTTTTTTTGCAGATCTGAAAGTACGTCTGAGTGGATCAAATTCATCGCACGAGGGTCGTGTTGAAGTATATTATGACAACAAATGGGGAACAGTCTGTGATGATCATTGGGGCTTGAGGGAGGCTACAATCATCTGTAAGATGCTGAACTTTTCTGGGGCCTTCCATGTGGGTTACTTTGGTGCAGGAAATAAATCCTTTCCCATTTGGATGGATAATGTCAAGTGTCGCGGTGATGAGCAAAGCATCGCTGCTTGTCGTCACAGAGGCTGGAATGAACATGATTGTTCCCATGTAGAAGATGCAGGCGTCGTGTGCAGAAATGACTCTATTCCACCGACTGAAGGTACATGTAAATAGCTGATCCACAAGTGCTTCCAAGGGGATTTGTGCTGGTTTAAGTGAAGATGTGCTTTTTTTTTAATGTGAACCATTTGTTTTTCCACAAGTCTGGAGTTTGAGCAAAAATACTTTGAAGTCTTTTGGGCCTGTTACTGTACTTCGTTAGGCATAAGAGATTCATGTAGTTGAAGAGGGTCTTAAGTTCCCTACCATAGATCCTTTCAAGAATCGTGACTTGGAAGACGAAAACAACTTTTAAGGTCCAGTGGTCTACCGATAATTTTGAGGTGGGGATGCGGCAGGTCTGTCTTTGGTTCACAGGAGCAAGCTGATTGCCTGTGATCGCTTTTCATGCATCTGAGAATACCAAATGAGTGTTTAGCAAGCCTTTAACTTACCAGCATGAGTTTGCAGTGATTAAATTAAATATTTAACTTTGGGCCTAGTTGCCATTACACTTGCAGTACCTTTGTTGAGGTTTGATAACATCTTTTGGCTTATCGTTTTTTTTTTTCTTTTTGTTTTTAAGGACCCACTTTAGCACCAGGACCACATCCAGGTATGTTGGGGTTGTGTTTTCCATTACATGCCCCTTTTTGCTATCTGCCGTAAAAAGCTGATGCAAATGAGCATTTTGCAAAACATTAATAAAGAGCTTAACAACTTGTGTTTTTGTGTATTCTTCATATAGAGTTACAAGTTCGTTTGCGGTCTGGAACGTCGTCGAACCAGGGACGAGTAGAACTGTTTCATAATGGCACATGGGGAACAATTTGTGATGACTACTGGGGTATTCAGGAAGCAAATGTTATTTGTCGCATGCTGGGGTATTCAGAAGGAGCTTGGAGTACTCATTGCTGTGGTTGGTACGAGGGATTCACTGCACCAGAGCAAATTTGGCTGGATGATGTCCATTGTGTTGGCAATGAGGAAACCATTGCAGCGTGCCGTCATGGCGGGTGGGGTAGTCACAACTGTGGACACAGTGAAGATGTGGGAGTAGTCTGCAAGTTTACACCAGAAACTCCACCAGGTACAGTAATTTTTAACTGTTTCTGAAAACTGCCAGCTGAAAATTATGTCAGTATCTTTTGAATTATGTTTCGTTACTGATACTCGTAAAGAGAAAAATACACTGGTATTTTTCCATTTATGATCACCTGAGTAACTGACATATTTCCAGAGAAGATTTTCTGCCTTTTTGGTCCAATCTACAGGTATGTGTGATACTATACATTTTATTTCCAAGGGTTTGTATGTGTAAGTCTTGAGAAATAGGAAAATACTTCATTCAAAGCTACTCAGTGAAAAAACAAGCAAACCTGAATGTATAATGTCCCCAAAGGCTTGTAGTTCAGTTGTGATTTTTCACAGTTCAATTATGATTTTTTGCAGTCCAGTTGTAATTTATAAATGATAATCACAATTGAACTGTGTCAAATACTGTATCACAACTGATCTGTGTCAGAAATCACAACTGAACTCTGTCAAAAATCACAACTGAATGGTAAAAGGTTAGAACTGGACTATTTCAAAAATAATTAATCACAACTGAACTGGGTCAAAATTACAAGTGAACTGTGTCAAACATTACAACTGGACTGTGAGCCTTCTGGGCCATCATACAAATTCCATAATTTTGTACCTTTTTATGAATCTTTGTGGGCCTACATCATCTCATCTCTTATCTCTAAATGGGACTGTGAGGGAAACCTGCCGGACGGTGTGAAGTACACGGTAAACTGGGATGGTCTAGTCTTTCATACAGTGTACCATCCCAGCATGGGGGCATTGTTTGTCGTACATTCAACAATAATTAAGAGGACAAAACACTCTGTCTCAAATATAATTAAGGGGACACAATGCTCTGTCCCCAGAGATCTTCTTTCTTCTCTTTTGTCAACACACGTGTCAGAGCCACAAAGCTAGTGGAGGAGTACAAAGTCTTTCAGAAATGATTATCTCTCGCCTGGAACTCCCCTCAGTGGGTTTTGCTTTAGTTAAGTGAAGAAACCTCTGTCACCAGGGTAATACAACTCAGAGCAATGTGAGTAGAGATCTAACGTCAGGTTTAGAATAAATCATTAAGATTCAAATGCATAGAGAAACTGCTGCAACACTATTCAGAATAAAATAATCATCAGTATAATAATATTTACTGCAAGTTATCTTTGTTAGGTAAACAACTGAGACTGGCTGATGGAGTAAGACAAGATGAAGGAAGAGTAGAGATATTTCACGATGGTTACTGGGGTACTGTTTGTGACGATTATTGGGATATCAAGGATGCACAAGTGGTTTGTAGGGAACTTGGGTATCGGGAAGCCATTGCTGCTCCCAAGCGAGCACTTTTTGGTGAAGGAAATGGTCACATATGGCTGAGTAATGTTCACTGCTTGGGCAATGAAAGTTCGATTGAAGATTGCAAACATGCAGAATGGAATGCAAACAGTTACTGTTATCACTTTGAAGATGCATCAGTCATCTGCTACAATGAGACTGGAAGTTTAGGTAGGTTGGTCTTTTCACTCCCAGAATTAAAATTAGGTTATAAGTGGGACATTTGTATGATAACCAGACAGGTGGATTCCGTTTTTTCTTATTAATCTTCTGACATGGACACTGTATAGTACCTTGACCATGCGCAAAACGCAACTGGTTATGACACATGTTCAAACACCCAACCAAGAGAATCATTATGGTTGCGTATTTCCACGAAAGTGCATTGGTCAGTGCATGGTAGTGGATCTTATAACGTAAATATTAGGCTTTTGAGATGATTAGAGTTATGATTTGGGCTTCCACAATTGTATACAAATGTTTCCATGACTATAGATCATCGGCAGGATTACAACCTGAATTTCAACTCTGATAAGTCTAAAAGAATTAAAAAGCTGTTTTGAATGCCATAGCCACTGTCTTTTAAGTTAGTCGTACGGTAGAAGACTACCATAAGGAGACAAATAAAAAGAAGGACATCAAAATAATATTATTTGCATGTTATTGCAGATGCAGACGATTTCTTGCTATTTTGTGAATCTGGTCGAACACTGTGCCACTTCATGCCTCTTGCCCATGATTCTCCAGCAAAGGTAATCCCACTGAAAGTTACACTTGACTATGCTCCAGCAGCGATATCCTACGATCCAAAAGAGAAACAAATTTACTGGACGGATGATTACGGCAACATCTATCGATCTTACTTAAATAATGGATCACAAGAAGCTGTGGTAAGGGGCGCGAGTTCTCCAATGGGAATTGAGTTTGATGTTATTGGAAGGAACATCTACTTCGCTGACAACAGTGGCAATAACATCAGAGTTGCCTCCCTTCACGGCAGTTATCAAGCCATCCTTGTTGATGTGCAGAATCCTCAAAGCATTGCCTTGGACAGTGTTGATGGGTAAGGCTTAATCACGTTCTGTACAGTAATAATGGTGTCTAAATATTGCAGGTGGCAAGTGTTTTGGCTTTGATTGGGGGATTTCAACTTTCTAGTTTACAAAGAAAGGTGTGATTATCTGTAAAACCTTTTAGTGTGTGATTAAGTCTTGAATTAAAATGTCTTAAAGTCTGCATGATTTTGAAAGGTGCGTTTAAAGTTCCTTTGTTTATTTCCAGTTACTTTTATAACTAGTGTGTAGCTGTCTCTAACTATGGCCTGGTTACTAAACATCTTGCTGTTGACGCTATCAGATTGTATCCTATTGGATCTGTTCTTGTGATACACAGGTACATGTATTATTCATCACTTGGAGATAGTCTTCAAATATACCGAGCAGACATGGACGGCAAAAACCAAAGGCTCTTGGCAAATTTGTCGTTCGTTGGAGATGATACATTTGTTGACCTGGTTTTTGATAAGCCCAACAACCGTCTTTTCTTTTCTGACCAAGCCAATGATGTGATACGGTACATTAATCTGGCCAATATGGAGATTCACACTATCCTTTCTGGAAACCTTCACAAACCAACAAGTCTTGCCATGTTGAACGACACTATTTATTGGACTGCTGAGGGTGACGGAACATTTTCAGGAGCCATCTTCAAAGCAAACATAATGGCTAGTAGTGTTACAGCACAAACAATGGCTGATGGTTTTGGGACACCAAAAGGAATATACGTTTATAACTCTATGGCAAACGAAATAACAGGTAGCTAAATATTTACTGTTATAGGAAATCATCATATATCAGGTAATCAAATGTAAACCATTATGCATTATTTTTTTATGGGAATGCAATTTAAAAATTGGAAAAGTTGAAAATGAAGAGCGTACGTAAGACTAAACAGAAAACTGACCATGCAAGCTTTCCCAGATAAAGGTTCGCTAACTATGAATTTGGACTCTTTTTCAGTGCAATCTCCATGTCAGAATAATGGTGGATGTTCACAGTTCTGTGTCCTGAAACCCAATGGACGAACTTGCATATGTGGAGCTGGAATGAAACTTGCCGAAGATGGAATAAGCTGTAAGTCTCTAAATCTTGTTGTATATATGAGCCTTTACATGAGTGTATATACCACAAAAACAACACAAGTTACAAGTGGGATATTCCATGGTACAGTATATCATGAAACCGTTGATATGTCCTTTGTTTCAGTGTAAACTACATGATTGTAGCTAAGCTTAGTGCTTGTATAGGCTAAGTGCATCACTACTACAAATACGATTTACTTTTACATTTTCAACTGTTTTGTACCATGCCATTGAAAATACAATGGCCTATGCAATCAGTGCAAATAGATGTAATACCACCAAATATATAACGGCTTTCCTGTATTCTGTATTTTCTATTGTATGGTATAATGGTATTAATTTTATCTGATATATACATTGTATCATTTGGAGGAATAGTTTCTTCAGCATACATTAGTAATTTTCAAATCATTTCTTGCAGGCACTGTTGGCGATGTGATATTCATTGCTGATTCCTATCACGACAAACTATATTTCTCAGAACTGTCGGAAAACGTTCTTGTTCCCCTGCCATTTTCAAATATGCAGACGCCAAATGGCATCGCCTTTGATCCATTTGAAGATCGCGTGTATTGGACTGATTACGCACTTGGTGTTGTTTACCGGGCTACAATTGATGGCACGGACCAGGAGATCATTCGTTCCGGTGTTACAGAACCCATAGGCATCGATTTAGATCTTGTGGCGGGAAATGTGTACTGGATAAACCGTGGTGACAGGACCATTGAAGTGTCAAAGTTAAATGGCGGTTATTGGAAAGTACTTGTTTCTGATTTGGCTTCATTTCCAGTAGACATTACTTTGGATACAACTAAAGGGTAGGAATGAAGTTACTTTCCCATAACATTAGTTTTTTTAAATTGTTTTTGTAAGTACGAATTCATTCAGCAGAAGACTGGATTCTGGGTTACCTTTAGTTGATGCTGGACTTTTTTGTACTTGTTGGTTTACTTATTCAATCAACATTATTTTTCCCTCTTTGCTTAGCCTGTGCAGTAGAAGCTTGCGAATGTTTTCCACCCATACTGAGGTACCTGGAGAGGTTTAACAGGAAACATAATACACTCGCTTCATTCCCCTGCCATCTGTTTTTCCTTCAGGTTCATGTACTGGTCAGCTGAAGGAGTTATCGAACGAGCAGAACTGGATGGGTCAAATCGACGTGTAATTGCTGAACTGGGAGTGGCTGTTTATGGGAGCACTATTGATGCCAAAGGCCTAACGCTGGATGTTGACACCAATCGACTCTACTTTGTGAGCTACCATTTGTATTCTCTTCTTTACATTGATCTGAGTTCAACTCAGCTCCACCTTCTCCGAGTCGAGACCCTAAATCAGCATTTTTGGTATTTCTATGGTCCATATGGAATTGCTGTGGATGACCAGTATGTTTATTGGAGTGAATATATAATTTATGGACATGTCTTTCGGACAAGTAAAACCCTACATGATGATAATATTGATGTTGTAGTTCAAGGGACTTACCATCCCCAAGGAATTGCAGTTAAAAAAGGCAACTTTACCCGAAACAGTGAGTATTTCTATTGTAAATATTGCTTTGAATTTAAAGTTAAATTAAAAACAATGCCACATGCATATGAAAAGACAGTATTACCTCTAAGTAATATCTACAGGTCAACACTCTAGGTATGGTTGTGTTTTATGAACAGATAATGTGCAGGTTACTAAGCAGAATTCTTCATGTGAGCATTTACAATCAAGCTGGAAGTTGATAAATAGATTGGGACTGAGCACTGTTGAGGATTTAGTTTTGCTTTGTATAATACTGACTTATAATAGTTACTATATAGAATGTAATGATTTATCCAATATAATTATGTAAAACATGTACATGTATGTATTATTCCTTTCTTGTTACATTTAGATCACTCATGTGCCAACAGTTGCAGTCACCTTTGTCTCTTAAAACCTGGTGGATACAAATGTGCATGTTCAGTGAATGAGTCTGCCATACCATGCAATGAGAGCACTCATGTTACCAGTAAGTTGCACAGCTTTCATAGATTGTGCATCTTGCCACAGCCAGAGAAAAATTATGACTGAGGCAATGCCCATGGTTAAATTGTCTTCCTAGATATTTATGGTGTTTGTGATGACACAAACAACAAGAAATGCTTCGGCTTGTCTTTCCCAAGCTATGGCCCTGCACACCCTACCCTTTTCAATTTCATTGGCCTTAAAGTGGTACTACGACCAAAAAAAATTCTTTTTTTCTTTGTATTTCATAACTATGTTAACTAAACACTTACTGACCCAAGTTTTAAGTTCTGATTTTAAAGAGACACCTGTTTATTTTAACTGGAATTTTCTTATTTTTTGGTCCGCCATTACTTATTTTAAAATCTTGAGAGAGCTGGGTCGAGAAGAAAATGACGTCAAAGACTCACCAGTTTAAGAATGCAGTGCGTGTGCACGCTGCTTAATTAATATGCAGCACGGGAGTTTTGGGCTTTGAGACCTTTAAACCCGTGCTTTGCATATATAATAAATTGCGTTTACACGCTGAAATGTTAAGCTAGTGAGGAAATGACGTCATTTTCTCTAGATCCAACCCTCTGATGTCCTATCGGTCAGTTTTGAACGTGAGTAATGCTGGACCGTCAAATCCAAAACTTACACTCAAAATAAACAGCCTTTGGATCAAACCCAAAGCTCTAAATTTTGCCAGTTAGGTGTTAAGCGAACACGCTTTCAAAATCGGAAGGAAAGAAGGAAATAATTTTTTTGATCATAGTAGCACTTTAATCTATCAATATAGTATCAATAATACTTGTCTTGTTTAGAGTTACTGTTATCTGTCTGTTTTTTAACCTTATCGGTTTCTTTATCATTTTTGATAAAAATGACGATACATTTGAATTTACAAGACATGTTTCGGTCGCACAACGACCATCTTCAGTTGAAAGTAGAATTAATTGCCAACGAGCCAGCTGAGCGAAGACGCTCGGCTGGCGAGGCGGCAGAGAATAGTTCCGCGCAAAGAATGGCTGTTGTGTTTATCCATCTGTGAACAATTTCATAGTCTCAAAATATATCGAACTAGCGTGTTTCCTCTCTCACTTTATCGAACTGAAAGTTCATTCGGGGAACGTGTTCTTTACAAAACTCTTCTAATTCGAATATTGAGGAAAACTGTTAGACAAGAGCAAATCCAAGTCACAAAATCGACATGAAACCGAACCAGCCTGTTCACCACAGAATTGAACGAGCGTGTTCATGAATCGAAACAGTGTATTCCTTCTCTGTTTACCTATATCGAACTGAAAGTTCCATCGGGCAGCGTTTTTTGAAAGGGCGTGTTCACCAGTCGAACGACTAGAGTAAATCCAGTATTCAAATCTAGCATATCGAACTGAAGGTTCAGTCAGCAGTGTTTCTGAACAGAACTGAACGAGTGTGTTTATCATGCAGTCGAATCCGAAACGTTTCAAAACACAAATCGGACCTGTTTGCCACAGAATTAAATGAGCGTGTTCATCACTCAAACTAGCGTGTTCACTTTCACTTTGACTTTGCCCATCCTATTGAACTGAAAGTTCGACCGAGGAGCGATACTGGATTGCGTGACGAACGTTACCGGCCGGTAAACGTGTTATAATTTTCTCTCGGTAATGTTTGCAACAGAAGAGAACCAAAAATCCGTCATGCTGTGTTAATAACCCCCGTATTATACCACATATTATTTGCTCGTTGGCACTCTATCGATAGGTATACCTAGTCTAAAGTTACATCTGAATTTATAATGTAATGCTAAACAAAGATAAATAACAAACGTGAAATGAAATTAGGGTAACAAAAGAGTGTACAAAAGTAACATGTTGATTCGATTTTATCATCTAATTTATGCAATTATCAAAAGCGCTTTAAGATATTTATAGTTTTAGCACTTTACAAATGTATTCATTTATTTTAATGATCTATATATTGTTGCATTACATACTACAAATGAGGAGTGCTTTTCATTGAAAAAGACAACTGTTCTTCTTTTGTAACCTGTCTTAGGCTTGTAGTATAATCCTACAAAATGAGTAACTAGACCAGTACACTGTATTTCTCCACTTCTCTAAGAAAGATCTAAACAATGTCAGTGTAATTGGAAATTACAATTTGCCTCTCCAGATGTATTTGGTTGCACGGATGATCCCAGTCTTTATTTCATTGACGAACATTACATCAAATGCATTGACCTGAAAGCCTCTAACAAAACCTATGTCAGTGTAAAGACCTTGAAGTCAAATCTTGTCCAGGGCGGTGCAATCGATATACACCATCGAGGGAGGATGATATACTGGAGTGACAATGCCCTGTGGACCATAAATAGAATGAGCTTAGTGACTGGTGAAAGTGAGGTAAATATTTAGCTGTGAACTTATGAAGCCGTAACAGTTTGAGAAGATTGAAAAAAAGTCTTGCATTGGTTTCTGGGGGGATGGTACTCGCGCTTCCAGATAAGTTTTAAAGGTTGGGTGTCAACAGAGAATTCCAACGGGTCAGTTCTCGCTACTCTCACCAAGACAATATAAATTTTCTATTTATTTGTCAGGTCATGTAGCTGACTTTGTAGGCTTTTGACCTGAGACCCCACTGGGGACTCACTGTGTATTCCCAGAAGAATTGGGTGGGGGTGTGCACAGATATGTCCAGCAACGCAGGTTAATGAGATGCATGCTCCTTATGATATGCATCACAAAGTGTCCTCTTTCCTAAAAAGTCACCTAACACACATAATTCTGTCAAATGTGAAGTGATATGAAAATGTCACTTTGTGATGCTTGATGCATTGAATCTCTTTTACCTGCATTTCTGGACATAAATGGGTGTGCAGCCCAAGATCAAAATCTGTGATTTTCCCTACTGACCTAAAATCGATACCCTACACACTGTATTCAAGACCTGACACTTGAATCAATACCCTGTTTCAGACCTGCCTGATGATTAGTCCCCTAGTTCAAACCAATGTTAATAGTAAAGGGCTTTTGTTGATGGTCTTATCGATAAGGATAAGAAAGGAGAGTGCAAAGACCCTACCTGACCAAAACGGCCCGAAGTCACTAAAAATTTTGAACCATACCCTTTGGAGCTGCAAATACCTATGTAAGAAATTTACGGGAATATGTCCGTCAGCTGCGTGGCACTTGGTAAAGACTTGCATGAAAATGTTCAGGTAGAATAATCATTAATAAAAGTGCCATAATTCGGGTAAAGTCTCCAGATCTTCTTTGTGGTTGGCCCTAATCATCAGTGCAAAACCATGTTCATTGAAGTCAGTGCAACGTTTGTGAACGACATAAATATGAATTCAAATTAAAAACATCTATTGTGCGCGCAAAAGTCGGAATTTGGGGCACGCGGATGACTGGAACCAAGTTTGAAAATCAGGCGCATCTCCAGCGGCTGCCGTTGGGAGGTCACGCCGCAGAGCAAATTTCCACGAACAAGGGCATTGTCAATAGAGTGTTCACCTGTGTTAACATGCTCAGTGACGGGAAACCTAAGCAGGTTTTTCTCGATGCTTCGAAGGTGCTAGCGGAAACGTTGTCTCAGAGTACACCCAGTTTCGCAGATGTAGGTGGCTGGGCAACAGCGACAGGAGATCCCGTAGGCTAAGCCTATATAGCCCATATGAGGAGTACCCCCGGGGCATTGGTTAGTTTATACCATTTTTATGTTAAGGGTAATTTTCCTTGTTCATGAGATACGATCATTGTTTGAAGTTCGATTTCAAGTGCTTTGGACTTTGCTGTTTTCCATTGTAGCAATCTTTGTTGTTGTTTTAGCTTTTACTGTTGTGTTGTTTTCTTCAATGTGGAATAAATTAAAGTAACCTGAACGCGTTCTCTGTTCAATTTGCGCTGAAAGCGTCATTTTTATTGTTAGCTAATCAGACTTATAATCTATTGATGAAGGTCATTATAAGAGACGACCTTGGTGAAATTTATGGCCTGGCTGTTGAATGGGAAACTGAGAAGGTGTACTTCACTGATTTCATCTTTGAGAGAATTGAAGTGGCAAACCTTGATGGCACATTCAGGAAGACATTGATTACAGAAAATTTGTACAGCCCCCGCGGGATTGCTGTTGATTCAAAGAGTGGGTAAGTTTTAGGATTGCAAGTTATAAGCATCCATTTTATATTATGCAGTTTTGTACATGTTACCTGAACTGAAATAGTTTAAACACCTTAATTAGAGTAATTAGCACATAAAGACCACCGTTTCTTCTTCTTTCTACTTGGATAAAGATCATACCACACCTTTTTCTTCCCGAGATGGCGTAGAGATAATCTGAGCCACATTGCAAGGCTCTATCAACCGTTTAACATGCTATGATCATTCCGATTATAAGGATATAAAAACAATGTTTTAAATATCAAACTGCTATGTAACAGGGTCAATGATTTGGATTGCGTTGTTTTACCGTGTATTCTATTCACTGTGTTGCATTGCTTGTGCAGTGCATTGTAGTGCAGTGTATTGCAGGGTTTTGCATTGGCTTTCATTGCATTTTATTGAATTTTGTTTTATTCAAGGTACATGTTCTGGACAGACATTGGATATGACTCTCCAAGAATAGAACGAGCAGATTTAACTGGCGAAAACCGTAGGAGCTTAGTTTCCTTTGGAGTTGACTGGTATTATGCATGGTTCCCCATGAGTGTGGTCGTTGACTATGATCATGATCCAGAGCGCATTATCTGGATGGACAGATACGACAATTTCATTGATTACGCAGACCTAGACGGAGATAACAAGGACAGTTTGGCTTATATTGAAGAAAATATGCATCCAGTTGATCTAGCTTTGTATAGTGATATTTTATACTGGGCAGACAGGAACAGTCGCAGCATTCAGTGGTTTAATACGACGCAGTCCACAGGCTTGCATTTTAACTATGGTCATCTCACAGATGGCCAACTTGCGGGTGTTGTGGTATCTGATAAAACAAGACAACCAGTAGGTGAGTAGATTTCATATGATGTGATTGCAGTTCTCTTTTGTTAGCTCATTGTGTTCGCAAACAAGTTACAATAAATGATGGTGAAGCTGCAGCCAAATATTCTTCTATGAGAAATTGTTTCTGTGATGCCCAATAGCTCACATGCAATTTTCGAGGAAAATTTTAAATATCACTCGTAGTATAAATCCTACAATGTAATGGAAGTCTCATGCATGAGTACAATTACCTATACTAATTAGTGAGCGTTTTAAATTTAGATTCCCTAAGAACCACAAAACCCTTTAAAGAATCAGAACACTGACATCACTTCTTATATATGCTCACTCTGCATCAGTAGCCAAGTCAACTGAATGTTCAAATGTGGTTTCTGATTTCTGTAAAATTAATGCTTTACTAGTGCAAGTCTTTTTCTTTTAAGCAACACCTGTTTGTGGTAAAAACAATGGTGGGTGCAGCCATCTTTGCTTATTGGCTCCTGGTGGAGGAAGCAAGTGTGCATGTCCAAATGGAGTGGAATTATTACCTGGAAATAAGACTTGCAGTAACGGTAATAAATGACAAATATACTAATTTGTTGAAGAGTTTTAAATGCTTGATAGGTAGTCCTTCGAATTGATACATGCATGTCAGCTGTATTTTGACAACGGGCAGAGAGACAGCTTACAGTTACTATCTATAGCCAAATAGGCCTTTTACAGTTGTGTGCTCAGTTACCTGGTACGATGCCACTGGGTCACGCAGTGGAACATGGTCCATGGAGGAGGCTAGAGTTGACCTTGAATTGTCACAAACCTCGTTGATTTTCTCAATTAATTGCAAACTGGTTAGCGTTAAGACAACTAAAATCACTGATGTCTGAATCAAAACATTAGGTCACCTCCAGCCTCACTGCCATTCACAGGCCACGTCACTGTGCAGACAACTGTAAAATGCTCTGCTGTAGTTTCGTCATAACTTGCTGCAATCTGGCCTTGTGATTCAGTTGACAGAGAAAGCTTGTTGTAATCCGGTTACCCACCGAGGTCGCGGATGTTTTCTTTACTTTGTATAGTCCTGTGTTTCCTCGGTTGATTTATAACATTCCAAACTACTTCATGGGTTTTCTCCCTACTTTCCAGCTTCTAATGTCACTGCTACTTGGCAGTACATAGCTTCACATTTTTACCATTTCAATCAACAGGATACTAGCCTTTGTTTCACTTTGTGCACTGAAATATGAAAACTAGCAATTCGTTAAGGAATGTTTGCTCATCAATGTTGCATATGTAGACTTGAATTCTCATACCACGACTTGAAGGTTTGCAAATACATGAAATTTCTACATGACGTGTACACAAAGGATTTCTGGATAGCCTGCAAAATGCTAGAAAACGATGACCTTCAACAACAATTTTCAAGTCTAAATTTCGTATGTTGCTTTCACGTGTAATAATTTCACTTACTGACTGTTATTTCCATATTTCAGTGACCAAGCCACAACCACCACCAACCCCTGTACCAGGTGAACTGTTTTATATTTGATAATTTTAAGGACATTCGTACCCATTGTTATTGCACATCCTTTCTGCACACGAAATTCATGTCGCAAGTCAGGCCATGCCATACATGAAGCATGCTCTAAAGGAATATATAAGCAAGTACCGGGTGCGCTAACTTTGCTAGAAGTTTACTATATCGGATGCTCGATGACCCCTATTTTTCTTTATGTAAATCATTTCCTTTCTCTATTTTTAATTTACCCATTTGTCTGTCTGTGAGAAATTACAAATAATTTGCTTTGTCTGCTCTCTTGTGAGTGGACGGGCGAGCTAAGGGTAATTATTCATTCTTTGTCTTGGCCTATTCTGCCTCAAGGAACGACATCAGCACAAAAAGTTTACTTAATATAATTAGTTGAGTTGAACTGAGTATGGTTACCTGATCTAAATCAATCAATCAATCAATCAATCAATAACTTTATTAATGTGTCAGGTAGATCTAGCTTACATTAAATTTTCGAGGTGCGAGACTATCGGGTCGAAGGATTGCCAGAAACTTCGCGCACCTTAGGAAGGACCAAACGCATGCGCAGGAGGGCAAATTTGGGACACCTGACTACTAGTGAATTAAAAGTTAAGAAGAAAGATATTAATCTGATCCAACATACTAACTTTTAGTAATAAGCGTTAAAATTCGGTGTAGTTTAAACTAGTTCCTAAATATATCTTGAGATATCAGTATCCCATACACCCATGCTTCCTTAAAACCATAGGTTGAAAACTAATCCCCTCTCAAACCACTATTTTCAATATAAATTTCACTAACCTACTGAGGGTTGTAAGCTAACATCACCTTAAAACAACAAAAGCCTCTAAAAATACATGGCATTCAACGTGCCTTGTTTTGCAAATGAGCACGGTGACCCGTTTTTTTTTTTTTTTGGTAAAAGCTTACTTCATGGTAAGTTTTTAAAAAAATTGGTCCATGGGAACATTTTGGGTACGAACGTCCTCAAAATGTGTGGACAGGAATGATATTAATCTAATCACGACTATAGCCATATCACAAAACTGGATGGATGACCACAAAATGGCCAGAGCGTTGAACTTCAGAGAGATGAAAGTGTTCATAGACCTGATAAACTATTAGATCAAAGTTCATGCACTATTTGATCAAAGTAAAATTAAAATTGATGAGTACAAGGCGAACCAAAGTTGTATTCACGGTATTGGACCGGAACTAGCTTGCAAGTGAGGCTAATGGAGGGAGTCTTTTCAAATGCAAGTGATATTTACCTCTTTGTAATGATATTCCCGCGCATGAGCCTTCAATACTAAGAATATGAATAAATAAACAATAGCCTCCATTTGGCGTGAAAATATGCTGGGATATTTTTCCGCAGACATTATCTGTTCCGTGAAGCGAACAGTTTTCCGAGAGCGTAGCTCGAAGAAAACTGTGAGCCTCAAGGAACAGATAATGTTCAAGGACAAATATCCGAGCATATTTTCGCCCCAAATGGAGGCTATCGTGTTTATTATCCTTATCAAATTTCTTTCGCATCGCGCGCAGTTTTGAAAATTGGGGAACATTCTCGGATATTCCCCAGTTTTAGCTGGGGAATATTCGGTCTCGTGACACGGTTAGACCAATCGCGCGCGAGCGAAAATATTTGATGGATTATAAGATCTATTAGATGGAATTAACAAAAAAAGATTATTTATGTTGATATATTTTTTGGTAGAACTTAAAGTACGTCTTAGTGGGTCAACCTTCTCACATGAGGGTCGTGTTGAGGTATATTATGACCACAAGTGGGGAACAGTCTGTTTTGATCACTGGGGCTTGAAGGAGGCTGATGTTGTTTGTAAGATGCTGAACTTTTCTGGAGCTTTCCACACCGGTTACTTTGGTGCAGGAAACGCATCCTTTCCGATTTGGATGGATAATGTAAAATGTCTCGGCAATGAGCAGACCATTGCTGCTTGTCATCACAGAGGCTGGGAAAATCATGACTGTAGTCATGTTCTTGACGCAGGAGTTGTCTGCAGAAATGACTCTATTCCACCAACTGAAGGTATTTTGAGCAGAAAGTAGCTGATCAGTAGTAAAAAATGTAATTTGTAATTTGTTTGCCCAGGGATCACCAAGGTAGTAGTCAGTAAGTTTAGCCCTTTCTTTCTTGAGAACATCCGAGTGACATGTGATCGAATTCAGTTAAGCCCTCCCTTGTTCTAATGTGGAAGTTGGGAGTTCGAGACATTTTCAGACCCCTTGGGCCTTATTTTCATTAGCACCGGCTTTTGGTTCCCTCCCATAATACTTAATATATGTATTGCAAGCTGCAAGATGGGCAATTTTTTCTTTAGTATCAATATTACGTTTGAAAACTTCTACTGAGCCAAGTAAAATCTACAGAAGTTCTTAATAACTAAAACCCACTTGAGCCATGGTGTTTCAGTTACTGCAACCTTGATATTCTTATAGAAAGGTTCTTAGAATAGAAAGATTTGCTTGTTTACTGACGAATTCGCTATCGTAAATCGATTTGAGTTCGTCTTTATGTACGTTCAATAAGAAAGCGATGATTATTTTCTTGAACTGTGTTGTAACGTGACCACTGCCACAGGATCTGTACAGAAACTTTAAAATTGGCTTTTGTCAGTGATTGCTGTTAAAAGGTGTTTGGTTGTCATTATCATTGGGTCATGTAGCAGCTCTCGTAAGATCTCACATGAATGGCTTGCAAGTCTTTGAGAGCACAATAGAACAAACAACAGAAACAATACCCCTAGCCCTAAAACAATACCAGCTGCTACAATGATAAAACAATGACAGCTTACGTACGACAGCTTCTACACTACTATTATCATTGGGAATTTTGTCTTTTCTAGAACACCGATCACACTAAAACTCCTGCAACCCTTAGGATTAACAACTGGAACATGTAGTTATTTAATATGATACGAATTAATTTATTTAACCTGGTGTCTTCTCTTTGTCCTTTCGCATGGTTTAACTGACGTGTTGTTATTATTTTTGTTAAGGCCCAACTCTAGCACCAGGACCCCACCCAGGTGAGTTGATGTTGATGTTCTTGTTCTTTTCTTGTTGCTGTTTTTTTGCGTGGTTTTGACTAGATTGGGATTTTGTTTAGTTGACCTTACCAGCATCTATCTTCTATCTGTAAAAACAATGTCTAGGTCTAGAGCTGATGTGTATTTGTTCATTCTTCATCCAGAGTTGAAGGTTCGTTTGCAGTCGGGAATGACGTCGAATCAGGGACGAGTAGAACTGTTTCTTAATGGCACATGGGGAACCATTTGTGACAACAACTGGGGCATTCAAGAAGCAAACGTGATTTGTCGCATGCTGGGGTATTCAAAGGGAGCGTGGAGTACGCATTGCTGTGGTTGGTACGAGGGATTCACTGCACCAGAGCAAATTTGGCTGGATGACGTCCATTGTGTCGGCGATGAAACGAGTATCGCAGCGTGCCGTCATGGCGGGTGGGGAAGTCACAACTGTGGGCACAGTGAAGATGTGGGAGTAGTCTGCAAGTTTACACCAGAAACAACGTCAGGTAGAATATTTCAATCTTGTTCTGAAAGTTAAGAAATTCGCCGTTTACTTTGAATTAGGCCAACAGTTTTCTATGTAAATGCTCAAGTTCTCAAAAAGGAAGATTTATGATCTCTCAAGCCGGCCACCAAAACGGAAAGATTAAACATATTGGTAAAGCCTCTTAAACCTGGCGCAGAGCACTCTGTGCTCAACTTGGGTTTTTGTTGTGTGGTGCAACTAGGAAACAAAGACACTTGATACGTAACTGAAGGAAAGAAATATTTATAAAAGTTTAAAATACATTTGCATGATCCAAGGAAAGTTAAGCTGTAGAAGACGTGACCCAATGTCGCTAGTGTGTACTTATCCAACTTAGAGAGAATGAAGGTTGTTCCTGTGCATAGGTCTTATTCTCAAGGTAATTAATCGCTTTCAAAATATATTTAAAGGGGCAGTGTCACGAGAATTTGTGCCGTTTTAGGTCAATTCTGTGCTAAAATCATTACTTTGAGGCTTCCCTCGTAAAGAAAATGCTTCTGTAAAGCTATGACGAAGATATCAAATGAATTTTATGTGAGAGGGCTAACCATAATAAAGTTCTTGAGGATTTTTTGAAGACGTAGCATCAAATCTTGAAAAACGTGGCCAATTTTTTCAGGTTTCAATCCATTTTCATCCTTGCCATCCGTAGCGACAGGCGACAGGAAACAGTTTCAGTACCTTCAAATAGTCTTTAATAACAAAACTAGACCATTATTTTTGGAATTCAGTTGATGCGAAGACACCTTCTAGCTTTTTATAAAGTTGCTAAATAGGGTGACACTGCCCCTTTAAATCACTCCCTTCTTCAGAAATCCAGGTGGGTCTTAAAAATAGCTGATCCCGTGACAGAGATGCCACTTATGTGGACATACCGAGTGGATTTACACGTAGTTTCATCCTCCATGAAAACATCGATATTCTGCACAACTTCTGCACAACTTGTGTGAAGAATGTACACTGCATGTACACCCACGCAAAAAAGTCACTCCTGTACCACCAAAAATCACCATGGGTAAAAAAGGACAGCGACAGCATGTTCGACGTAACAATGGGTTCATACGACGGTGCTGAAACCTGCGAGCTCATAGGAACTTACATGCTGTCGCTAATCACCGCCAACTTCAAAGACCAAGCAGGGCTCTACCGTGACGACGGCTTAGCGGTCTGTAAAGCCACGCCAAGAGAGATGGAGAAAATCAAGCAACAAGTGAGCAATGTATTCAAATCGAATGGCCTTAAAATCACGATCGAAGCAAACAAAAAAACTGTTCACTTCCTAGACGCAACCTTCGACCTCACGAGCGGAACCTACAAAACCATTCATGAAACCCAACAATAAATTACTCTATGTCCACCGACAGAGCAACCACCCCCCAGCACTACTTAAGAATATCCCAGAAAACATTAACAAGAGATTGACGAGCATCTCATCCAGCGAAAAAGTTTTCAACGAAGCCATTCCCCCGTACCAAAAGGCACTTGATGAAAGCGGGTACACCTACAAATTAGCATACAACCCACAAACCACCCAAACACCGACTAGAAACCGCCAGAGAAATCGCCAAAGAAACATAATTTGGTACAACCCCCCATGGAACTCCAACGTCAAAACCAACCTAGGAAGGAGATTCCTCAACATCGTTGACAAATGTTTCCCGAAGAACCACCCGCTTCACAAGATCTTCAATAGACACACGCTCAAACTTAACTACTCTTGCATGCCAAACATGAGATCCATTATCGCGTCACACAAAAAAGCACTCCTCTTAGATTACACCCCGACCCCAACGCAACAATCTAACAAGCAATGTAACTGCCGAACAAAAGACGAATGCCCCCTTGAAGGAAAATGCCTCCAAGCAAACGTTGTCTACCAAGCAATCATAAAAACCAACACAACAACAGAATCATACGTGGGACTTGCAACAAACTTCAAAGAACGTTACAGAAACCATAAAACATCCTTCCGACATGCCAACAAAAGAAACGCCACTGAACTGTCAAAGCATGTATGGAAACTAAAAGACGCCAAGATACCCTTCAGCCTAAAGTAGAAAGTAATCAGAAAGTGCAACCCCTACAACAATGTTACTAAGAAATGTAGTTTGTGTCTTTATGACAAATTTTTTATAATCTGTAGAAAAGATTTATGTACCTTAAATAAACGAAACGAATTAGCGACCTCGTGCGCCCACAGGAACAGATATGTACTTCAAAACTTTTATTTAACGTAACGCAATTGTAAGCACCATAGCAATTAACTGCCAGCATTTAAATTTACCGGTCATTCGTTGATGTTGCCTGATGAGTGTGGTCAATCTTTGACCATACGAAACAGGACTGTAGCAATAAAACGATGAATGACTCCTGAAGTCCTGAACTGGTTTCAATTAGTATATATATATATATATGTCTGGATTTATGAAAACAGTGCTAAAGAGCTCGATTTCACCTTGTTTTGACTGCTCTTTTAGGCCAAATTAGAGCTACGTATAGGGGGAAAAAGGGACAGGACGGCAAGAAAAGCAAGATAAACGGGTGGAGAAGGAGAAAAAAGACTGCCTTTCCTTTTAATTTTTATATCGTCGACTTTGGAGATAGTTTGCTTGGCGCGCCATTTCAATTTCTCTAGCATCGTTTTCATAAATCCAGACATATATATAAGCAATAATAATAATATATAATATATATATTATATATATATATTATTATTGCTTATAGCGCGTAAATTAACATTCAAATATGATCAAATGCGCGTTACATCTAAGATACCTAAAAATAAGGCCTATATACGGAATTGACTCCAGTACCATTCATTCTTTCTGGATCAAATCAGAGGAAAGTAGAAAAAACAGAAAAGTTCGACGTGACTTGATCATTCAACTCTGTCCTTGTTGGTATCCTCTCTAAGATTTAGTTCATTTGTCGCTTGGGTCAACGGAATTTCGTATGATATAATAATTACTGGTATTGTCATATTTACTGAAAGTAATCTTTCTCAGGTCAAAAATTGAGACTGGCTGATGGGGTAAGAAAAGGCGAAGGAAGAGTAGAGATATTTCACGATGGCTACTGGGGTACTGTTTGTGATGACTATTGGGATATCAAGGATGCACAAGTGGTTTGTAGGGAACTTGGGTATCCTGAAGCCATTGCTGCTCCTAAGGACGCACTTTTTGGTGAAGGAAATGGTCACATATGGCTAAGTGATGTTCACTGCCTTGGCAATGAAAGTTCGATTGAAGATTGTGAACATGCAGAATGGAATGCTAACGGCTACTGTTATCACTTTGAAGATGCATCAGTCATCTGCTCCAATTACACTGGAAGTTTTGGTAAGTTTACAGTCGTGAACCAGCTGCTTTAATTCTGTCTGTTTTAATAGACTTAAACTTTCTTCAACGACAAGAGACAATTGTGTAACTATTCAAAAAAAGCCTATGCTTAGTTGTTTTATTTATGCAGTTTCAAATTTGTCATTTGGATGATTTTTTTCGCTTATAGCAACGTTCGGCAACCGACAGGTTCGGTTTGTGACACCAATACTGGATTAAATAGAGGAAGGGGCAATGAATTCAGATGGAATGTAGGTGATAAAAA
>JAEMPF020004828.1:43230-48230 GCA_022496165.2 Catalaphyllia jardinei
AACTGACTGATTTGGTATTCATTCTTTCGCTCTTTAAGTCTTGAATCTATCATTAAATGTGCTGCAGTGGAAGGTCCTTTTAAACCTGATGACATCAAATTACCTACAGAACCAATTGTGGTCAGGGGCGGAATCCAAGTGGAGTATGCTGTTGTCAGAACTGCCGCGGATGGTAGACCTGTGGCTGTGCCAAGTAGGTTTGTCGCTGATGTGACAGAGGCGAAAGCTGCTGAAATTGGAGAGAAACTTGGAGGAGAAGTTCTGTCAGTCAGGCAAAAACCTGTGGAAGTAACTACCACGGCACCACATACCAGTGGACCAAGTGGAGGTTTAATTGCCGGAGTAGTTGTAGCTGTGCTACTTATTGTCATTATTGCTGCCATCGCTGTATGGTATTTTAGGTGAGGATTATCTGAAATTTCTCATCTCATTGCAGAACACAATGTATCGCTTTGATGAACCAAACAATGTTTTTGAATTTCATATTTCTTTAATCAAGACATGTTTCAGATGAAACATCATCCATCGTCAGTTGTACAATGAGAGATAACTTGAAGTTGTGCAATAGGTAGTGTAACAAAGTGAGATATAATATGAATAATTAAGTATGAAGGCGAGAACAGAATAAAAACACCAAAAAATCAAACTATTTAAGCTAAGAAAAGAGACTAATTAGTATGAAAGGGATCAATTAAGATGTTTGACTTGGGAATTTAGAGACGGCTGCTCCCAAAGGATATGCATGGCTTCTTTAATTTCCAATTGGAAACTTGTGGAAGCAAAATCGAGGATATTAAAACAATCTTCTGAACAAAGGGAGCGTTAATATTCAGAACCTCTCAGGTGCTTGAAGATGTGGGAATGTTTGTCGGAGGCGAGATGTTCACGGATGCGAATGACGAAGTGTCTATTGGTTTCACCAATATAACAGGCACTACAGCGTGCACATGAAAACTTGTAAATGACTCGCGATCGTAAACCCGCAGGGATAGGATCCTTGGCCCCAAACCAACTCTTGAACTTAATTTCCAGGTCGCTGCAAAATGTGTTGACTAATTTCTAAATTCTGCGCTGTGTTATAATGGAAAAAGGACCGATGTACGGTAATTTAAAATACAAACAATTGTCCTTACGAGCAACACTCTGAGAGGAATTGCTTGGTTCATCAAAGCGATTTCTTCGTGTTGCTACGAAGCCTTGGTAACATACAATATATGCATTTACAATTTTCTGAACCTCAAGGGACGAAAGAATCAAGACCATTTAGCTGACAATTCCAATGTTACTTCGAGCTGTTGCTCAAGTCAACGCTTCAATCCCATATTTATGGTGTCGACATTTCAGTTGACCTCAATCTAGGTGGAGTTCCACCATATAATATTGCTTCCTCTATTTCAACATCACTTAAGTTTCTACCATTGGTTTAAATTGATCACTTGACGCGATAGTGTTCTTCGGCGGAGTGACACTAACTGCTATAGCGCCCATCCAAGGAAATTAACCGGATGGATAATACTCAATGGTGAATTTTTTTCCTGTGAAAAAGCGGACTTAAATTTAAATGCCACAAAACTTCAAAACAAATTCAAATTTTACATTTGGCTTTCACGCCCTTCATCCAAGAAAAGTTGAAAATAATTCAATATGATTTTTGAACTGGCGCGCGAAAGAAAATGTAGCAGTGAACAATTAAGACAATAGAGTGTTTGTCTCGGAACTCTCAGTCTGACAGTTGCCCATTGGAAATTTGACGTTCCAGTTAAAACTAGAATATTTTCTTTAATTATTATCATCACTTACCAGGGTAAAGAGGACTCATTCCGTGAATATACCTTACGTGAAAGAGGAGAACAACCAGTCAAAGACTCAAACCACTGCCTTTGAAAATCCCGGATATGATAGTACTGCTGCTGCAGAGGACTATGACGACCTGGGGCCGGTGATCTTTGCCCCCTTCGAAGAGCACGCAGAAGCTACCGGAGTCACCAATCCTATTTATACTGAGATAGGTATGGGTAGCATGAACCCAGATGGCTATGCTGTCGAGTCTGCCAGCAAGAATGAAAACCTCGCTGAGGCCGCAGGAGAGCTGCCCCAGAAGGTACGTCTTGGGGAACCGGAACAGTTAAAGGCTGATGAGGTGGAAATTGTCGTCCAGAAGGAAAAAGATACAACCGTGCGCATAGATACACCAGACCAGGAAGAGGCGCGTTACGAGTCGTTAGTCTCCGTAAAGAGCAAGGAAGCAAAGAATGACCAAACGGAGGTTACAGTTGAAACGGATGACGAAGCTCGATATGAAACGCTTGCCCACCCAGACGCTGGGCAAACGGTATTGATAGTGGAAGGTAATAGTGCGTCCACTGCAGAATCACAAACGTAAGGCAAAACCCTAAATGCGGCGAGGTGGTAGCAATATCTGCGCACGACAGAGCTGAAATAGTTTAAATTGGTTTTTTTAATGACCTCTAACCAAGCACCTGAACTTCAGTAGTTAAACTTGAAGGCGTATTATAAGAGTACTTAGCTTTTCACACTTTCCCACCAGGCGATGTACGTTTTCTTTATATACATGTGGAAATTTGAACTTAAATGCTGAATGTTCTTACCTTCAACTTTTCTTCGTTAAAGCAATTACGAAACCTTGACCAAAAATTATTCTTCACCAATTTCAAGCCTTTCTGTTCTCCACATTTATTGACAGATGTAGCCCGGTTTTCCTTTGGAAGTCCTCTTTAATAGTGCGCCTTTGTATTTAAGTATATTTAGTATTAGCACTACCGGTACCACTATTACTACAACCAGTAACAGTACTTCTACCACTAATGCTACCACCACAGCGTTTCCTATGCAGTTGCTAGTGCTGCTGCTTCTACTGTCACCTTATTTGAACACTTAGAGTAACATGTAAAGGGTAAATTAAACAAGGAGAAATTTAAACTTAGATGAAGCTGACTTTAGCACACTGAGAAGCTTCGCACTTTCTTCCGAATACAGAAAAAGTCAGTCAACGTCGTATTAGTGTACTTTTTAGCTTCCTCCCATTTTGGGGAGTTTTTGATACCTTTAAAAAGTGTATGCAGTATTTTTGTAGCCATGTAATAGAGCTTAAGAAAGGCACTGTCTCACCTTTGGGACTCTCAATGAAAAATGACTGGGCAGTGGTGGATCTCGGGGTTGATCGATCGGCGGGGACAACGAAACGTGGAACATTTTCCCTTGCTGAGTTTTTTGAGTATCCCTGGATCCATCTCTGCTTAGGTACTGAGTTCGTCGGAAGTAATCATAAGTTCTTGCTATATAAAGAATGAAACATATAAACAAAAACAAAACTAAGAAAGTGGACATACATTCTTATGGGTACTTTTCTGGAAAAAGTTATTCGAAAGCCAGTAGAATCACGCTATGAAATAAAACGCCAACCGAGGCTTCATTTCTCGTGCTTGAAAGCGTTAAGCTCCAGTTACAGCTTGGTAAAGCTAAATATGTTGCAGAAATCTTTGTTCAAAACTCGAAATGGTTTAAAAACATAGTTAAGTACAATGAGAATGTCCCGCTATCTTGAATTTAACTCGTTATATTTTCTACGATATCTTTTATCAGTTAATGTAGTGGTAAAATGTATTGTTTAGCCTTAGTACAAAATTAGAAATATTTTCCTTTTTTTTTTTTATTAAAGTAAATCCAAGTTTATTTGGTATTGATATTAATCGAATGGAACGAAAAAGGTGAGATAAAAGATTTGCGTAGTTCTCAGTGAAACATTCACGAATACCATAATAGCCAAGCTTAGCTTGATCGTAGTTAATGTAGGGAATGGTTATGAATCCCGGCTGACAGAGTTCTTTGTTGTTTGTTTTTGGGAGTTGACCCTGCACAAACCCTAAAAAATACTGTGCTTGTGTGCTCATACGACCTACCAGTAGAAACATTGCGATTATGTAATTCATGCATAGACAGTAAACATAAAACAAAAGATGTGCAGGGTTACCAGGTTAAGGGCCTTCCAACATAAATCTTAGCCTGTTTGTTTGCTTCTTTGATGTTTACCGGGTTTCTTTACCCTTTCCTTCGATTAATTATTAATTATAGCCAAATCGTTTGACTTCCTATTTTGTTTTGATAACAGTACACGTACAGGTTGAAAACCGCACTGTACGTTAAAACCGATTGAGATATCTGTCAGTAGCTGCCTCTCCCTTATTTTAAAGGTTTAGAAAGGCAAGCCTATTTTTTGTTGTTTTACAAACGAAATCCAGCTAATGAGTAACCTTGAAAGTTTAGTCCAAAGTGGCTCTCTACGGTTACGCCTTTTGAAGAAATGTCGCTGTATCCATTTTGAACGATAATAAAATTCATTACTCTGGTAAAATGACTCGTGTTTTTCTGCATACAGGCGGGCCTATCACCGCAGCGTAAAGTTTTTTTTCATCAGGTAACCTGTAGCGCCCGTGCCCGGAAAGGCTCTTCAAAGCTTGAAGAATATCTGATTTAAAATGTAACATTCTCATTCTCCCAAGTAAATATCAGTTCTCTTAGAGTTACTAAAGCATCTCGCCCATATCATCCCTTGGAGAGTACACAAAAAAGTGCGTATATGTACATGCAAAAGCCACATGAACACGAAACGTTAGTAAACAACCTCGTTCCCAGGGTCGTCTCATCTTAAATTGCTGTAGCAGTTACACGAGGGATAAGTCTTTTCTTGAAGTTTTTTTCAACTTTTTTGACCTTTAAAGTGTTTTGCCGTCAAAGTAAGGTCGTTGTAGTACACTTTATACAGTAAAGGTTTTGTGATCACGGCAGATTGAATGCGCATGTGTGAATATGTAACTGTGTACCACAAGGATAAGAAATTAAATTACAAAAGGGAAATTATGATACGCATGCGTATTTGTTGAGAACGTATTACAAGAATGAAAAGGTAAATAGACTAAGCCGTGTAAACAGTTCCGGACTATTTCAAAACGCGTGCGCATTTGTACGTACCTCAAGGAAAG
>JAEMPF020000591.1:5000-14219 GCA_022496165.2 Catalaphyllia jardinei
CGCTCCTTTCATCCAAAACTCGAATCAAATGGCCTCTAGGTTGACCGCAACCACAAGTTTTCCGAGACTATTTTTTCAACTCCTGCAATTTTCAAGGCAACGTCCAAGCTTTCCGGCTCACAGAGCTGCTCCAATGACAAAACTGACTTTATTATTCCAGCATTTTCTTCAAGATTTGTAGATTTTGCAGTTCAATTCTGCTTTCGCTGTAAGTTTTCATTCCACGAGAAGCGATGCTCGAGTCAGGTTTGACAGTGGCGTGATTTTTCTCCACCAATCACAATTCTTTGCTACGCATAGCAACCAATGAAACTGCTTCATTTTGAATGTATAGATCACGTCAAATGGCTTTTTTTCGTGCAAAGGTGGGGCAAATGCGAGGCAAAAGGCCGGCTTTCGCGTTATGTTAAAATGTTTTGAAACAAAAAAGGCTTTTCGTTATTATATAAAACAAATAGATTCCATGTTACCGTGCGTCTGATTCAGTAATAAATCACAGAAGACGTCAAAATGTGGTAAGAACATCAGTGACACACTCGGCTACGCCTCGTGTGCCACTTTTTTGTTCTTACCACATTTTTGCGTCATCTGTGATCTATTACTGAACAGACGCACGGCAACATGGAATCTATGTGTTAAATTTGTGCCCACAATAAAATTAGAGTATGGGTCGCTCGAATAATGATTCTACAATAAAATGAAAAAGTGCATTTACATGTGTAGGTAGTGTTAAAACTTTAACTTTTACCAACATAAACTAGTCATTGTATTAAAACTGGGTTTGTCACCAGGTGGGTACATTGAAAAAATATTGAAAATACAAATCAAGTTACACTGGTGGTTAAAAGCGTTTCTGAAATTATGTACAATAAAAATGTTCCCGACGTTTCGGTCACAATCACGGACCTTCTTCAGGGGAAGTGAAAGAAAAATCCACACAGAAGCACAGATATAAACAAGACGCTGAATAAAAATTTAAGGTATGTGTCATTTTTTCTTGTTTGCTAGAGTGAAGTGTAAATACTCCTTGGGGAGTAATGCCCCGTCGTCTCTGTTGAGCGGGTCTTTCGCGCAATTAAGAATCTTCCTTTGGTGCCAACTACTATTAGTCCTGAGAATTGTGGCCTTATCCCATGCGATATCGTGATTAGTTTTTATCACGTGATCTGCAAGTGCTGATTTTTCGCCTTGTCTCCGTGCGACAGCCTTTTGGTGCTCGCCTTTTCTTGTTAAGAATTTTCTCTGCGTTTCGCCAACGTAGCTCTTGCTGCAATCAGCGCAAGGAATGTCGTAAACAGGATCACGAGTTTCTTCTTTGCCCATTTGGTCTTTCGGTTTTGGAAACATCTGGCTCATTGTTTGATAGGGTTTGAATGCCACTTTGATGCCGTGGTTTTCCAAAACTCTCTCTTTATTGTAATTTGTTCATCGCCCCGTCTGCTACAGTCTACTTAGTTGACCTCAAGAAGCATTTGTCACGCAATGGGTACCCCCGTGGTATTATTTCATATAACATGAACGATGTAGTCAATAAACACCGAGACAAACCTAAGGATATCATTACAGTGCCCCCCCAAAAAAAATTTTCATTGTTTTACCCTATCTAGGAATTCAAAGTAAAATCGTTACTCAACAGCTTAAATTTTGGATACATCTTGAATCTCTTCCAGAAAACGTATTGCCAGACAATGCTTAATCATTTCCAATCAATTAGCAAATGAAGCAAAAACATCTTTTATGTTAACGGTTAATGAAATTATACATAATTATAACGACATTCGTCATCAATCATGTAACAAAACAGTCCAAACTAACGATTAAAAATAATTTGCAAAAAATTAAATGTCACATCTCCAACAATTTAAAAAGACATCAGCTGGAGCTAATCCGCTGTAATAGGAAATTATGTTACTACTCTTCATTTAAAACAGATGTAAGCAAATCTCATTATTTGGAACAAATAAAGAATTTAAAACATAGACGAGCTGTGGCTAAACTACGATCAGGCAATCACAGTCTCAGAATCGAATCGGGGCGACACTGTGTACCTAAATTACCTGAATGTCTAAGAATTTGTCAACACTGCCACTCTAACCAAATTGAGAACGAAAATGATTTCTTATTTCATTGTGATCGTTATAAAACTATTAGACAACAAATGACAAGTGACATTGTACTTAAATATCCCTTATTTAATCTTTTTAACGATACTGAAAAAACTATATTCTTGTTCAATAATGCTGATTCTTTCATTTGTAAGAAACTAGGTTACTTCATATATGAAGCATTGCATATAAGGGAAACATGTAATTTTATTTAATTTAAAGTGATTTGTGCTGTATTAGTTATCATTTTAGGTAATACCATCTATACATGGGAATACCAATAAATTGTTGTTGTTGTTGTTGTCATGTATTTCCAAGTTCTATGGTTGTTTTAATCCTAAGATTATTTTCAGAAACACTCGCCGAATTAAGGAAACCTTGTTGATTCGCGATTTAAAACCAGCGTTCAATGAAAATGTTGGCAGTGAGAAACTTCTTCTTACTACTAGCCATTCATATTTTTCCAGCAGATTTAACTAGGTCTGTTAATTTTCATTTATTTTTTCATTGTCATTACTTTCCTTATTTGGTATTAGCTTTCGTGTTTAAATTTAATTGTAATTTTGGTAGCCGTTACTTCTGAAGATGTATGTTGGAGCATACGAAACGTTAAGTTCATAAATGAAAGTTTTTACAACATGCGTTGTCTCGTTATGTTTATAACCGAAATTTGTGTGTTATTTTTAGGCCCAAGTCGCACTACAGGACAATTTCAGATTTGTTCTGGACAAATCTGACTTGAAATCGGCCAGCGACAAAAAATTTGTCCGGAAAGCTACAGTCGCACTTGAGAGCAAATCTGTGAACAAAACGTCACACCATGCTTTGCATAGAGCGCCGCGCGATTTCCCGCGAAGCCGTGATTTTCAGACCACAGTTAACTAGAAGCTTTTCCTCGTATTTTAATACTCCACCTGTCCTTAGCCTTTTTGTTCTCGGCTGACGAATATGTACGGCGCAAAGAAGTTGGGGTTGATCCCTGGATTAAACTGCCTTCGCTGAATGGAAGGGATTCCGGCAACAAGTCTCAGAAGTCGTGGTTGACGGAGATGGGCTGGGATTTCCCCGAGCATTAAGCATGTATTGAAAGGGCTAGGCAGACCGGGATAGATCCATCCTGGTGGATATTGTGGAAATTGTTGCGTTTCGTACGGAAAGTTATTGGTCGCCCGTGCCTGGATTCATGTTGTTGCGAAATGAGAACGTGATTAATTTTACCGCGACGTCTATCGCATATACACTGGTACATATCACCTGTCATATCATTTCCGAAACAAAACACCCTTGCTATTCTTTTCTAGGTTTTGTCTCAGTTTGGCCTGCTCCAGAGGTAGTCGACGGCATCTTTGAAGTTTGTCCGTCTGCAACCGAATTTTGTCCTTTGGTGAACAAACCAGTCGCACTTGGTTTTTCATTGTGATGACAGTTTTTTCACATAAGTAAACACTTTTGTCCTCTAGTGCGACTTGGCCCTTTGAAAGAATGTGCTTATTCATGGTCGCCGTCTTTACCGGAACTGCAGTTTTAAATTACGCCCCCGAGGCACATACCACGCTTGATTACCATGTGATTATAGATATGAAGTCCAGTCATTCAAGCCATTTGCTAAGTTTAGTTAACTCTTTTCAATAATCTTCCGCGCTTTTTGTTGAAGAAAAAAATAATCAGTATGATACTCAAGCTCAACCATAACACACTGATAACATGACGCGCATTTCATTTATATCTGACTGGGATGTCGGTGGCTTTTTTATGCATGATTTAATTTCCGTTTCCGAGTTATCAAAGCAAACCCAAAATAGACCACCACTGCCTTGTCGCAATAATAATAATAATGAACACAAAGTTTGTAAAATCATGAGCTGGGGGCCATATTCATGTATCTGGCTTGTTTCCACGATTTGCTTTGTTTTAACAGGTAAGTGCGGAAGCTAGTTTTGAACTGACTACTTATACTTCTCCCTTAGGCGCGTTCTTTCATCCACTGCCGAGCCAAACGAGTCGGCTCGTTTGGTGAATGTTAAAAGTGGCCCTGCATTCTGTAGTTGCTCCATTAAATCATAAATAACATGAAATCGCTACCAAAAGCAGAGTATTGTAATTTCCAGCTACCCCGAAGTAAAAGAACGAGGAATAATTCTATGCACGTTCAAGTGTTGGGTTCATATATTTAGTGGCTGGTTTGGCTCGTCTACAATTTACCATTTTATTATTATATTATTATTAGACTTTACCAATTAAAGGTTTTACAAGACCCGCTTGTAAATAAATAATTGCACGCGCGTCCTGAAGTTAAGTTATTTATTTGACGAAAAATGGACTTGCCACAAGTCGACTTCATGAATTTCAATATTTTATGTCGCGAAACGGCCGAGCGAGACGAGCACGCGAGCGACCAAGTCGCAAGAAGGGCATCGCCAGCGGGTACTAGGGAGCTTAAGCACGCGCGTTTTTGAGACGCGGACGGCAACCGGAAGTGGTCTATTTTCACTTTTAGCTGGTCAGCACACAACCACATTCACATTAATAGGAATCTTGCCTCTATTAGAGATGAATAGTATAAAATTCTGGGAGACAATATGGTCCCAGCACGCGAAATGTTCTCTTCCGGTTGCCTTCCGCGTCTCAAAAACGCGCGTGCTTAAGCTCCCTACTGAATAAACAAGACGAAGGACTTTTTGAAAGTCTAGGCGAAAAAACAGGCGTGTACATAATACACGAAAGTTTTTATTCTCATCAGGCACAAGAGGATCTACAAAGGTCATAGTTATTAGCGGTGACGTCATGCGTCGCCTACTAACAGCTATCGGACATCACATAACATATAACTGGTAGTTAAGCTAGCTAATTGGTAGTTCTCTAGTTTACCCACTGCGCTTCTTTAATTCGTTCTTTGCTACACACACTCGGGAACATATTTACTGGGAAGTCCACACCAACGAAAACTGCAGACTTGTGTAAGAGAGAAGAATGCTGAGAAGGGTGGAAGGCCCAAGGAATCTGAACGGGGAGGAGGGAAACATACCCCAAAAACTTTAGATGATACTCTACTAGCAGTACAAAAACAATTGAGACAGTACTACTAAGAAAGAGTCCCGCATCAATTGGGCACCCCCAGCTTTCAGATAATTTCGAATTCGTCGAGAAAAGAATGGTGATTGACTGCCTTTTCCAAGTTAAGAATTTGAATTTACAAGATAAGAGTTATGTGAAGTCCGATAGCTGCTAGTAGGCGATCCCTGACGTCAGCTGTGGCTATTACAACCCATACAACGCAGATACCTAAAAATTGAAGGAGTGTCTTTTTTACCCATCTATTAGACTTACCACAAGTAGACCTCATGAATTTCAGGGTAGAATATGATTGGTCGCGAAGCGGCCGAGCGAGCGACGAAGTCGCGAGAGACGGGTACTGAATAAACGTGAAGAAGGGCTTTTCAGAAAATCTACCTATCTATATACACAAAGTAACAACAAAATAGAAACAAACTACCTAATACCTAGGCACTGCCTAGGTATTAGGCAGTCAACGGGGAGGTGACTGGGAAGGCGGTGGGGAAAAAAATTTCCACTAAGCGACTAAGTAGCTGTAACAAGATGACGATTATCGCAGGAAGGGCCTTGTGTAATAGATAACATAACTTTTAGTTTAGGACACGCGCATTCTCGTGATTGGTCAGGAAACCAGGAACTCGCAGACTGTTGATTAATACGAAATGTCTCGCACTAAAAGAACATTATGTTTTCAGTTCTTCAACATAGTGTTTGTTTTATTGCGAGACATGCACATTTTTCGCAACAAGGGACCATTGTTCGCAATTAATATATCCAGAGCTCCAACAAGGCTTCGCACAAGTTTGCTGAAGAAAAAGGTAGGATAACGAACGATAAGCAAATGGCCAAAAGTGACGATTTTATTTGAAAAACATTTAAAATTGAAATTTCCTCAGGAATGGCGGAGAAATTTTGTTAAGTTGATAAGAAGCAAGTTTTAGTTCAGCTATAAAAACATTCTGTAGGTAGGATCCAGAGCCACCTTAACTTTTCGAAATTTTAAGGTGGTTCTGAGCCCTACCTACAGAAGGAGGAGGTCATACTGTTGCTTTGTTAACCTATATTGTGTTATGAAAATGATGACAATGTGTTTAGCAATGAATAGGTAGTATTTTGATACAATAATTGCAGCATCAAGTAAAAAAGACTGGTTATAACGACCAAGACTGATTTGAGGCACCTTAATATGAGAGAATGAAAGTGTATCATCGCTTAGTTTATAGAAAAAAAGAGAAAGTCTCTGGAACTAGGGTATGTCGGAACAAAAACAAAACTGACCTCATAGGCTCCAACCAAGATTGCGTGACGAGCCGGAGTGTCTGCATGCGCGATATGCGTGAGACTTTTGCTACGTATGTTGACGTCACTACGTTATTCAGTCACGAGGTCGTGGATTGAGAAAGAAAGCCATGTGTGTGTACGTGGGCAAGTTAAGTTCAAACAGCATGCGAAAAAACATCGAGGATACATTAACTATATTCGTCATTTCCGCGCTATATTTGGTGGCGTATTCCACTAAAAGCTACCCTACAATTGAACCTGGGAAAGGTAAGCTTTAATGTGAGACGTGTACAACTTTGACCTGAACAAATAATCTACTAGATCGCTAAATCTCTTGATGGAGCTATATCCCTGTCTTTCCCTGCTATACGCTTTCTGTAAAAGTAGTTTCCACGTCTGTCCAAATTCGTGGTATAAATTGAAATTTCGTTCTGTTTATACGAGTTCAAGCTCTGGATTTTTAGTGTAAATAAGTTTGCGAAAATGGAATTTGCAAATCGCTGACGTTCGTACATATGTCAGACCGGCCGGGCATAGCGCATCAGCAATCAATAAGTTCAACTAGGCTTTTCCTAGATGGTACACCAGTTCTGCCGCACGAATTATTATTAGCTTTTCCGTGCACAGCGAAGACACTAAGCTTCGAACATTTCGCCTGGAGGAATTTAGATTAGTAAGCGTTTCTTGAGCACATAGCGAAGCGAAACCAGATACCCGGTAACATCCTGCGTGAGCTTTACCAAGTAGTAAAATGCGATTTTGAATTTACTAACCCCGAGCACTGTTTAAGGAGATTCCTCATAACTAAAAGTTGCCGATATGTTTTTCTTCAAGCTTTATCTAAGCTCTGTTTCGAAAAAAAAATTAAAAAGGATAGGCCACCATGCTTAAAGAGATGTGATGGGCCAATCTTACCCCATACAAATGGGGTAAGTTGGCCCATCACATCGTGCTAATTAGGCGCGTTATTTATCAGTCCACGTTACGTTTTGCGTCGTCGCTGGAAGGATAGTTTATAAAAGTAATACTTGAGAAAAAAATTTGACTGGTAGAAAGTGTCTAGCATATGAAACAACATCATATGAAATTTGTGAAAAAAATGACACCATTCAAAGCGAAGTGGACATAACTGCTTAATAACCTCTACTGGAGTGGATATAACTGCTTAATAACCTCTACTGTTCGATCGTTGCGGGAAAATCTCAATCTGCCGTATTGACCGAGCGATAGCGAGGTCAATACGGTAGGCCGAGGTTTGAGATTTTCCCGTAAAGACCGAACAGTAGAGGTTATTATGTTGTTTATTATATGGCTTATGAATTAAAGAATAGAAAAAAATATTTAGGCGGAAGTCGTCAGTTTACATTCGACGATGCGCGCGTTTATCGATTCATTCATCGTCTCAAACCCAGAGCAATTCCACACTACACCATTGTATTACATATTACGTCAAAACATACATTTGAGGCAAGATGATTGTCACGGGCTTGTCACGGGCTTGTCATAAAAATGTGTTTTAGTATAGTGGTGCCACAACTTCATTGGGGAATTTTTTTTCGACTTTTCTGACGAAACGTCATCCCAAACAAACAAATTAAAGAAAATGCTACATGTAATGCTTCAGAATGCACTGCTTTGAATCACCTTTGAATCACCTGTATACCATGAAACGTCTAGTAGTTTACATGTAAATTGTGCTTTATTTATTTCACATACAAGTACCCTTTGTATTTTCTTCCAACGAAATTGAAAACGCAGTCGTAATGTAGAATGGATTGAGATTTTATGGGACAAGGGATCCTAAGTGTTGACCTCGCTTATGCATGCATGTTAGCTAACTACATTTTCCTATTGATATCAGAACTCAGAAAAAAATAGCAATTTTGCAATGTATGTTTAATTTAAGGGGCCTATTTTTTTTTTTGTAATTGTTCCTTTCTTGTTTTGTTCCTTCATCAACAGGAATACATTTCTTGGAACAAAATTTCGGTTTTAATGTTATTGTTAACTTTTTTTAGAGATCGGTAGTTTGTTAAAGTGCCAGTTCGATCAAATTTTCCGAATTTTATGTTTGTGCAATTTTCAAAAGTTTATGTTGCCGTTACTTACCACACCAATCAGTTTTACAACTCGAGCACTGGAAGTCCGTTTTTTCTCACGGTATTTCTTGCAATTTGCGTCCGCCATTAATCGGCCATGGTCCTACCGCGCAGTAGGAAGAATGGGCTTAGTGACGTCATACTCGTAACGAAAACCTTCGACTAGCGGTGAAATGCCTACTAAATCCAATGTTTCTTGCCTTTTCTTACCAGTAATGGGTTAATGTCGAGTTAAAATATGCCGAGGAAAAGTTGTGTTGTGCATAGTTGCAGTAATATTGCTGATCTCAAGGATCTCAATAGTCCCGAACTAACAAAGTGTGCGATATTTATGAAAACTTAATCTTGTTGGTGATTTTGCGATGTGCTCTAATACTTTGAAGTGCCTTGCTTTGGGCGTCCAATATAGCTGCCTGGATTAAAACGGGAACTCTTCCAGGGTCGATTCCAAAAATATGGAAAGGTGTTGGGAAGAAAAACCAATTTCAGGAAATCCGCTGGGAAATCCAAGCGAACCAAGTCGAAATCAAGTGAAGAGGATCGTAAACAAAACAAGTAAGCCATTTAAAGACAGAAAGGAAAATGAACATTGAATACTGACTATAGTCGAAATATTTAAGAAAAACAGATAATGTAGTGGGAAAATAACAAATAATTAAAAGAGAGAAAGGAAGACTTGC
>JAEMPF020000592.1:5000-14218 GCA_022496165.2 Catalaphyllia jardinei
CTCCTTTCATCCAAAACTCGAATCAAATGGCCTCTAGGTTGACCGCAACCACAAGTTTTCCGAGACTATTTTTTCAACTCCTGCAATTTTCAAGGCAACGTCCAAGCTTTTCGGCTCACAGAGCTGCTCCAATGACAAAACTGACTTTATTATTCCAGCATTTTCTTCAAGATTTGTAGATTTTGCAGTTCAATTCTGCTTTTCGCTGTAAGTTTTCATTCCACGAGAAGCGATGCTCGAGTCAGGTTTGACAGTGGCGTGATTTTTCTCCACCAATCACAATTCTTTGCTACGCATAGCAACCAATGAAACTGCTTCATTTTAATGTATAGATCACGTCAAATGGCTTTTTTTCGTGCAAAGGTGGGGCAAATGCGAGGCAAAAGGCCGGCTTTCGCGTTATGTTAAAATGTTTTGAAACAAAAAAGGCTTTTCGTTATTATATAAAACAAATAGATTCCATGTTACCGTGCGTCTGATTCAGTAATAAATCACAGAAGACGTCAAAATGTGGTAAGAACATCAGTGACACACTCGGCTACGCCTCGTGTGCCACTTTTTTGTTCTTACCACATTTTTGCGTCATCTGTGATCTATTACTGAACAGACGCACGGCAACATGGAATCTATGTGTTAAATTTGTGCCCACAATAACATTAGAGTATGGGTCGCTCGAATAATGATTCTACAATAAAATGAAAAAGTGCATTTACATGTGTAGGTAGTGTTAAAACTTTAACTTTTACCAACATAAACTAGTCATTGTATTAAAACTGGGTTTGTCACCAGGTGGGTACATTGAAAAAATATTGAAAATACAAATCAAGTTACACTGGTGGTTAAAAGCGTTTCTGAAATTATGTACAATAAAAATGTTCCCGACGTTTCGGTCACAATCACGGACCTTCTTCAGGGGAAGTGAAAGAAAAATCCACACAGAAGCACAGATATAAACAAGACGCTGAATAAAAATTTAAGGTATGTGTCATTTTTTCTTGTTTGCTAGAGTCAAGTGTAAATACTCCTTGGGGAGTAACGCCCCGTCGTCTCTGTTGAGCGGGTCTTTCGCGCAATTAAGAATCTTCCTTTGGTGCCAACTACTATTAGTCCTGAGAATTGTGGCCTTATCCCATGCGATATCGTGATTAGTTTTTATCACGTGATCTGCAAGTGCTGATTTTTCGCCTTGTCTCCGTGCGACAGCCTTTTGGTGCTCGCCTTTTCTTGTTAAGAATTTTCTCTGCGTTTCGCCAACGTAGCTCTTGCTGCAATCAGCGCAAGGAATGTCGTAAACAGGATCACGAGTTTCTTCTTTGTTCATTTGGTCTTTCGGTTTTGGAAACATCTGGCTCATTGTTTGATAGGGTTTGAATGCCACTTTGATGCCGTGGTTTTCCAAAACTCTCTCTTTATTGTAATTTGTTCATCGCCCCGTCTGCTACAGTCTACTTAGTTGACCTCAAGAAGCATTTGTCACGCAATGGGTACCCCCGTGGTATTATTTCATATAACATGAACGATGTAGTCAATAAACACCGAGACAAACCTAAGGATATCATTACAGTGCCCCCCAAAAAAAATTTTCATTGTTTTACCCTATCTAGGAATTCAAAGTAAAATCGTTACTCAACAGCTTAAATTTTGGATACATCTTGAATCTCTTCCAGAAAACGTATTGCCAGACAATGCTTAATCATTTCCAATCAATTAGCAAATGAAGCAAAAACATCTTTTATGTTAACGGTTAATGAAATTATACATAATTATAACGACATTCGTCATCAATCATGTAACAAAACAATCCAAACTAACGATTAAAAATAATTTGCAAAAAATTAAATGTCACATCTCCAACAATTTAAAAAGACATCAGCTGGAGCTAATCCGCTGTAATAGGAAATTATGTTACTACTCTTCATTTAAAACAGATGTAAGCAAATCTCATTATTTGGAACAAATAAAGAATTTAAAACATAGACGAGCTGTGGCTAAACTACGATCAGGCAATCACAGTCTCAGAATCGAATCGGGGCGACACTGTGTACCTAAATTACCTGAATGTCTAAGAATTTGTCAACACTGCCACTCTAACCAAATTGAGAACGAAAATGATTTCTTATTTCATTGTGATCGTTATAAAACTATTAGACAACAAATGACAAGTGACATTGTACTTAAATATCCCTTATTTAATCTTTTTAACGATACTGAAAAAACTATATTCTTGTTCAATAATGCTGATTCTTTCATTTGTAAGAAACTAGGTTACTTCATATATGAAGCATTGCATATAAGGGAAACATGTAATTTTATTTAATTTAAAGTGATTTGTGCTGTATTAGTTATCATTTTAGGTAATACCATCTATACATGGGAATACCAATAAATTGTTGTTGTTGTTGTTGTCATGTATTTCCAAGTTCTATGGTTGTTTTAATCCTAAGATTATTTTCAGAAACACTCGCCGAATTAAGGAAACCTTGTTGATTCGCGATTTAAAACCAGCGTTCAATGAAAATGTTGGCAGTGAGGAACTTCTTCTTACTACTAGCCGTTCATATTTTTCCAGCAGATTTAACTAGGTCTGTTAATTTTCATTTATTTTTTCATTGTCATTACTTTCCTTATTTGGTATTAGCCTTCGTGTTTAAATTTAATTGTAATTTTGGTAGCCGTTACTTCTGAAGATGTATGTTGGAGCATACGAAACGTTAAGTTCATAAATGAAAGTTTTTACAACATGCGTTGTCTCGTTATGTTTATAACCGCAATTTGTGTGTTATTTTTAGGCCCAAGTCGCACTACAGGACAATTTCAGATTTGTTCTGGACAAATCTGACTTGAAATCGGCCAGCGACAAAAAATTTGTCCGGAAAGCTACAGTCGCACTTGAGAGCAAATCTGTGAACAAAACGTCACACCATGCTTTGCATAGAGCGCCGCGCGATTTCCCGCGAAGCCGTGATTTTCAGACCACAGTTAACTAGAAGCTTTTCCTCGTATTTTAATACTCCACCTGTCCTTAGCCTTTTTGTTCTCGGCTGACGAATATGTACGGCGCAAAGAAGTTGGGGTTGATCCCTGGATTAAACTGCCTTCGCTGAATGGAAGGGATTCCGGCAACAAGTCTCAGAAGTCGTGGTTGACGGAGATGGGCTGGGATTTCCCCGAGCATTAAGCATGTATTGAAAGGGCTAGGCAGACCGGGATAGATCCATCCTGGTGGATATTGTGGAAATTGTTGCGTTTCGTACGGAAAGTTATTGGTCGCCCGTGCCTGGATTCATGTTGTTGCGAAATGAGAACGTGATTAATTTTACCGCGACGTCTATCGCATATACACTGGTACATATCACCTGTCATATCATTTCCGAAACAAAACACCCTTGCTATTCTTTTCTAAGTTTTGTCTCAGTTTGGCCTGCTCCAGAGGTAGTCGACGGCATCTTTGAAGTTTGTCCGTCTGCAACCGAATTTTGTCCTTTGGTGAACAAACCAGTCGCACTTGGTTTTTCATTGTGATGACAGTTTTTTTCACATAAGTAAACACTTTTGTCCTCTAGTGCGATTTGGCCCTTTGAAAGAATGTGCTTATTCATGGTCGCCGTCTTTACCGGAACTGCAGTTTTAAATTACGCCCCCGAGGCACATACCACGCTTGATTACCATGTGATTATAGATATGAAGTCCCGGTATGAAGTCCAGTCATTCAAGCCATTTGCTAAGTTTAGTTAACTCTTTTCAATAATCTTCCGCGCTTTTTGTTGAAGAAAAAAATAATCAGTATGATACTCAAGCTCAACCATAACACACTGATAACATGACGCGCATTTCATTTATATCTGACTGGGATGTCGGTGGCTTTTTTATGCATGATTTAATTTCCGTTTCCGAGTTATCAAAGCAAACCCAAAATAGATCACCACTGCCTTGTCGCAATAATAATAAGGATGAACACAAAGTTTGTAAAATCATGAGCTGGGGGCCATATTCATGTATCTGGCTTGTTTCCACGATTTGCTTTGTTTTAACAGGTAAGTGCGGAAGCTAGTTTTGAACTGACTACTTATACTTCTCCCTTAGGCGCGTTCTTTCATCCACTGCCGAGCCAAACGAGTCGGCTCGTTTGGTGAATGTTAAAAGTGGCCCTGCATTCTGTAGTTGCTCCATTAAATCATAAATAACATGAAATCGCTACCAAAAGCAGAGTATTGTAATTTCCAGCTACCCCGAAGTAAAAGAACGAGGAATAATTCTATGCACGTTCAAGTGTTGGGTTCATATATTTAGTGGCTGGTTTGGCTCGTCTACAATTTACCATTTTATTATTATATTATTATTATTAGACTTTACCAATTAAAGGTTTTACAAGACCCGCTTGTAAATAAATAATTGCATGCGCGTCCTGAAGTTATTTATTTGACGAAAAATGGACTTGCCACAAGTCGACTTCATGAATTTCAATATTTTATGTCGCGAAACGGCCGAGCGAGACGAGCACGCGAGCGACCAAGTCGCAAGAAGGGCATCGCCAGCGGGTACTAGGGGGCTTAAGCACGCGCGTTTTTGAGACGCGGACGGCAACCGGAAGTGGTCTAGTTTCACTTTTAGCTGGTCAGCACACAACCACATTCACATTAATAGGAATCTTGCCTCTATTAGAGATGAATAGTATAAAATTCTGGGAGACAATATGGTCCCAGCACGCGAAATGTTCTCTTCCGGTTGCCTTCCGCGTCTCAAAAACGCGCGTGCTTAAGCTCCCTACTGAATAAACAAGACGAAGGACTTTTTGAAAGTCTAGGCGAAAAAACAGGCGTGTACATAATACACGAAAGTTTTTATTCTCATCAGGCACAAGAGGATCTACAAAGGTCATAGTTATTAGCGGTGACGTCATGCGTCGCCTACTAACAGCTATCGGACATCACATAACATATAACTGGTAGTTAAGCTAGCTAATTGGTAGTTCTCTACTTTACCCACTGCGCTTCTTTAATTCGTTCTTTGCTACACACTCGGGAACATATTTACTGGGAAGTCCACACCAACGAAAACTGCAGACTTGTGTAAGAGAGAAGAATGCTGAGAAGGGTGGAAGGCCCAAGGAATCTGAACGGGGAGGAGGGAAACATACCCCAAAAACTTTAGATGATACTCTACTAGCAGTACAAAAACAATTGAGACAGTACTACTAAGAAAGAGTCCCGCATCAATTGGGCACCCCCAGCTTTCAGATAATTTCGAATTCGTCGAGAAAAGAATGGTGATTGACTGCCTTTTCCAAGTTAAGAATTTGAATTTACAAGATAAGAGTTATGTTATGTGAAGTCCGATAGCTGCTAGTAGGCGATCCCTGACGTCAGCTGTGGCTATTACAACCCATACAACGCAGATACCTAAAAATTGAAGGAGTGTCTTTTTTACCCATCTATTAGACTTACCACAAGTAGACCTCATGAATTTCAGGGTAGAATATGATTGGTCGCGAAGCGGCCGAGCGAGCGACGAAGTCGCGAGAGACGGGTACTGAATAAACGTGACGAAGGGCTTTTCAGAAAATCTACCTATCTATATACACAAAGTAACAACAAAATAGAAACAAACTACCTAATACCTAGGCACTGCCTAGGTATTAGGCAGTCAACGGGGAGGTGACTGGGAAGGCGGTGGGGAAAAAAATTTCCACTAAGCGACTAAGTAGCTGTAACAAGATGACGATTATCGCAGGAAGGGCCTTGTGTAATAGATAACATAACTTTTAGTTTAGGACACGCGCATTCTCGTGATTGGTCAGGAAACCAGAACTCGCAGACTGTTGATTAATACGAAATGTCTCGCACTAAAAGAACATTATGTTTTCAGTTCTTCAACATAGTGTTTGTTTTATTGCGAGACATGCACATTTTTCGCAACAAGGGACCATTGTTCGCAATTAATATATCCAGAGCTCCAACAAGGCTTCGCACAAGTTTGCTGAAGAAAAAGGTAGGATAACGAACGATAAGCAAATGGCCAAAAGTGACGATTTTATTTGAAAAACATTTAAAATTGAAATTTCCTCAGGAATGGCGGAGAAATTTTGTTAAGTTGATAAGAAGCAAGTTTTAGTTCAGCTATAAAAACATTCTGTAGGTAGGATCCAGAGCCACCTTAACTTTTCGAAATTTTAAGGTGGTTCTGAGCCCTACCTACAGAAGGAGGAGGTCATACTGTTGCTTTGTTAACCTATATTGTGTTATGAAAATGATGACAATGTGTTTAGCAATGAATAGGTAGTATTTTGATACAATAATTGCAGCATCAAGTAAAAAAGACTGGTTATAACGACCAAGACTGATTTGAGGCACCTTAATATGAGAGAATGAAAGTGTATCATCGCTTAGTTTATAGAAAAAAAGAGAAAGTCTCTGGAACTAGGGTATGTCGGAACAAAAACAAAACTGACCTCATAGGCTCCAACCAAGATTGCGTGACGAGCCGGAGTGTCTGCATGCGCGATATGCGTGAGACTTTTGCTACGTATGTTGACGTCACTACGTTATTCAGTCACGAGGTCGTGGATTGAGAAAGAAAGCCATGTGTGTGTACGTGGGCAAGTTAAGTTCAAACAGCATGCGAAAAAACATCGAGGATACATTAACTATATTCGTCATTTCCGCGCTATATTTGGTGGCGTATTCCACTAAAAGCTACCCTACAATTGAACCTGGGAAAGGTAAGCTTTAATGTGAGACGTGTACAACTTTGACCTGAACAAATAATCTACTAGATCGCTAAATCTCTTGATGGAGCTATATCCCTGTCTTTCCCTGCTATACGCTTTCTGTAAAAGTAGTTTCCACGTCTGTCCAAATTCGTGGTATAAATTGAAATTTCGTTCTGTTTATACGAGTTCAAGCTCTGGATTTTTAGTGTAAATAAGTTTGCGAAAATGGAATTTGCAAATCGCTGACGTTCGTACATATGTCAGACCGGCCGGGCATAGCGCATCAGCAATCAATAAGTTCAACTAGGCTTTTCCTAGATGGTACACCAGTTCTGCCGCACGAATTATTATTAGCTTTTCCGTGCACAGCGAAGACACTAAGCTTCGAACATTTCGCCTGGAGGAATTTAGATTAGTAAGCGTTTCTTGAGCACATAGCGAAGCGAAACCAGATACCCGGTAACATCCTGCGTGAGCTTTACCAAGTAGTAAAATGCGATTTTGAATTTACTAACCCCGAGCACTGTTTAAGGAGATTCCTCATAACTAAAAGTTGCCGATATGTTTTTCTTCAAGCTTTATCTAAGCTCTGTTTCGAAAAAAAAATTAAAAAGGATAGGCCACCATGCTTAAAGAGATGTGATGGGCCAATCTTACCCCATACAAATGGGGTAAGTTGGCCCATCACATCGTGCTAATCAGGCGCGTTATTTATCAGTCCACGTTACGTTTTGCGTCGTCGCTGGAAGGATAGTTTATAAAAGTAATACTTGAGAAAAAAATTTGCCTGGTAGAAAGTGTCTAGCATATGAAACAACATCATATGAAATTTGTGAAAAAAATGACACCATTCAAAGCGAAGTGGACATAACTGCTTAATAACCTCTACTGGAGTGGATATAACTGCTTAATAACCTCTACTGTTCGATCGTTGCGGGAAAATCTCAATCTGCCGTATTGACCGAGCGATAGCGAGGTCAATACGGTAGGCCGAGGTTTGAGATTTTCCCGTAAAGACCGAACAGTAGAGGTTATTATGCTGTTTATTATATGGCTTATGAATTAAAGAATAGAAAAAAATATTTAGGCGGAAGTCGTCAGTTTACATTCGACGATGCGCGCGTTTATCGATTCATTCATCGTCTCAAACCCAGAGCAATTCCACACTACACCATTGTATTACATATTACGTCAAAACATACATTTGAGGCAAGATGATTGTCACGGGCTTGTCATAAAAATGTGTTTTAGTATAGTGGTGCCACAACTTCATTGGGGAATTTTTTTTCGACTTTTCTGACGAAACGTCATCCCAAACAAACAAATTAAAGAAAATGCTACATGTAATGCTTCAGAATGCACTGCTTTGAATCACCTTTGAATCACCTGTATACCATGAAACGTCTAGTAGTTTACATGTAAATTGTGCTTTATTTATTTCACATACAAGTACCCTTTGTATTTTCTTCCAACGAAATTGAAAACGCAGTCGTAATGTAGAATGGATTGAGATTTTATGGGACAAGGGATCCTAAGTGTTGACCTCGCTTATGCATGCATGTTAGCTAACTACATTTTCCTATTGATATCAGAACTCAGAAAAAAATAGCAATTTTGCAATGTATGTTTAATTTAAGGGGCCTATTTTTTTTTTTGTAATTGTTCCTTTCTTGTTTTGTTCCTTCATCAACAGGAATACATTTCTTGGAACAAAATTTCGGTTTTAATGTTATTGTTAACTTTTTTTAGAGATCGGTAGTTTGTTAAAGTGCCAGTTCGATCAAATTTTCCGAATTTTATGTTTGTGCAATTTTCAAAAGTTTATGTTGCCGTTACTTACCACACCAATCAGTTTTACAACTCGAGCACTGGAAGTCCGTTTTTTCTCACGGTATTTCTTGCAATTTGCGTCCGCATTAATCGGCCATGGTCCTACCGCGCAGTAGGAAGAATGGGCTTAGTGACGTCATACTCGTAACGAAAACCTTCGACTAGCGGTGAAATGCCTACTAAATCCAATGTTTCTTGCCTTTTCTTACCAGTAATGGGTTAATGTCGAGTTAAAATATGCCGAGGAAAAGTTGTGTTGTGCATACTTGCAGTAATATTGCTGATCTCAAGGATCTCAATAGTCCCGAACTAACAAAGTGTGCGATATTTATTAAAACTTAATCTTGTTGGTGATTTTGCGATGTGCTCTAATACTTTGAAGTGCCTTGCTTTGGGCGTCCAATATAGCTGCCTGGATTAAAACGGGAACTCTTCCAGGGTCGATTCCAAAAATATGGAAAGCTGTTGGGAAGAAAAACCAATTTCAGGAAATCCGCTGGGAAATCCAAGCGAACCAAGTCGAAATCAAGTGAAGAGGATCGTAAACAAAACAAGTAAGCCATTTAAAGACAGAAAGGAAAATGAACATTGAATACTGACTATAGTCGAAATATTTAAGAAAAACAGATAATGTAGTGGGAAAATAACAAATAATTAAAAGAGAGAAAGGAAGACTTGC
>JAEMPF020000593.1:0-14217 GCA_022496165.2 Catalaphyllia jardinei
AACGGTACTAGTCGTGCTTCTGTCGTCTTCTGCGCCAAAATCTTCCTCTTCATCTTCTGTTTCATCTACAGCGGCATTGGTCATGCTTTGGCTATCCTTATCACTAAAATCCTCCTCTTCAACTTCTGTTTCATCTTTATCAACATCTTTATCAACATCGTCATTAACATCGTCATCATATTCATCTTGACTAAGACTGTCTTTATATATTTTGTTGGGTTTCGCATGGCTAAACGAAGTTGGATAGCTCTCGATCGTCTCCTCTTCTAAACGTTTATGACAACCTTGTTTCTCGTGTCGGTCTCTGTTGTATCTTCGGCTAAATGATCTTTCGCAGAATCGACAAAGATGCCCCATAGACTCCCTTGTGTTTACTCGACGATTGCCGGTCTTCAAATGAGTAAAGCAATGGCGTCTTCCTCATTATAACTACGGCGTCACTCAGATTTGATTAGGTTTTCATGGTCTACTGGGCTTAACCAAGTTTAGGGTAAAGGTAATCCGGTTCTTACCTGCCCTAGAGGATACAACACGACTAATCCAATTCTAAACAAGAACAACAGGAGCCAAGTACAAAAAGCAATTTCCTTATTTGATCACTTAATAGTACTGTTGAAGAACATTGCGTACGAAATTCTCCCTTTGGATCTATGTATAGCTCTGGTTAGAAAGGAACAGTAACAGAAATGGAATGACTGAAATGAAATAGACTTACATGTGGACTTCCATGAGATCCGAATAAGCAATTTATTGAAAGTGACTAGCGTTTGGTTACTGAGACATTATTTACCGAGTACTTACAATAATTCCAAACTGATGACCACAAATTGGGTAGCTATCAATTACTGAGAGTATTCTCACGAGCAGCATTCGAGTATGTCGTCGGAGTAGCTTTTAATTACTTTACCAATCCAAACTGATGACCACAAATTGAGTGACTCTCAATTACTCAGAGTGTACTCACGAGCAGCATTCGAGTATATCGCAGGCATAGCTTTTCGTTACTTTGCCAATCCGAACTGATGAAGACAAATTGAGTAGCTCTCAATTACTCAGAGTATACTCAGCATTCGAGTATATCGCAGGCGTAGCTTTTCGTTACTTTGCCAATCCAAACTGATGACCACAAATTGAGTAGCTCTCAATTACTCAGAGTATACTCACGAGCAGCATTCGGGTATATCGCCAGACTAGCCTTTTAATTACTCGGTACGATTTCAAATCAGAGTAGCTCTCAATTACTCGGAGTATACTCGGCATTCGAGTATATAGCCGGAGTAGCTTTTACATTACTTTGCCAATCCAAACTGATGACCCCAAATTGAGTAGCTCTCAATTACTCAGGGTATACTCACGAGCATTCAGCATCCGGAGTAGCTTTTAATTACTCGGTACGATTTCAAATTAGAGTAGCTCTCAATTACTCGGAGTATATTAGCGAGGAGTATAAGAGTATTTCGCGGTAGTTTTTTTTTTAATACTCAGAGCGGTTTAAATTATACTCAGAGTATTTTAGCGAGCAGTATTTGAGAAATCCGATGAGTGTGCATGCTAACAAGGGACAAATGGAAGCCATCAGCGAGACCGCTCTGACTCTTAAAGGGAACATGTTGATACCTACTCCATCATTTAAACGGTTGAAGCCACACAAGTCAAAGCTCCTCTAACACACAAAAAACCAATTCTTTTAAGAAAAAGCAAGTGCTCAATCAAAAGGGAGGATTTTTACCGGCTCTCGCTTCTTTAATCGCTCCCCTTGCCATCGATTTATTAGGAAAGGTTTTCAAATGAAGCACGCACAAAAAATGGTGATGATACGTGAACATTTATTGCAAAGCATGGAAACAGAACATCGATTGACGGCTCCCGCTCAACTCACGACTTTGACACGTTTAGATCAAGACATGGAGCAAATCATGGACTCCTCTTTCCCAGAAGATCAAAAAGTTTTATTGCTTGATCATCGTCTACAGAGGTACCAAGGATTAACAAAACAAATGAAAACTGAAGTAACCATAAAACCAGCTGTGGTATTACCCAAGTCAGAGCCAGCGCCTTCCACAGAGAGAACTCCCGACGGTAATAATCTTTCCTCGAGATCTGACGTTAAGTCTACAAAAAGAGGTACACCGAGAAATTACCTATGACGCCTGTAACGACTAAACAGTCACAAATTCCCGTCAGAATTGAAACACCCTCTCCCGTTTTGCCTGAGGACTCAGCACATGCAATAATGATGGAAACGCCCCCAGATTCCAAGCGTAAAACTGGAAAACGTCGTTACAAGCCAAGAACACCCTTGGTGACAAGGCTACGAAGCAATAGACAATGGGAACCTTACTAAACTAGAAAAACCGGTTTCTACTTCAAGGAAGATATACAACAAGGAAACCCCTAGTGTGTATTCATTCATCATCATATACTCTACATGATGATTTTAAACATGCTGGACGACTGCATTGCAACAACTGTGATAACACGGTAAAGTGGGCCTACTGGAGTTGTCTGGCCTTCTTGTTGTATAATGAAATTCAAAGAAAAGAACCTTCTGCCCTCCAAGACAATCAAAAGTTGACAACATGCTTAAATGATTTGCTGGTTACTCAGAATGAATATCGACCAATCGCGTACTGGCTCTGGCACGATCTGTTAGATATCTTGGATTTCATGGCCCCAGAGGATCAAGACTGGATCGATGAAATTATTCTTAAGGACGAAAACGAAAAAATTCTCGAAATCATTATGCAACCTAACCAGTTCTGTCAAACCTGTTGGTACTGGATAGATTTGATCGTTAACGGAGTTGATGAAGTTGACCGGTAAAGTTCCGGTTTGACAGGATCGTTAACAAGATTGACTAGTAAAAACTGTATAAAGGTGCTGCGATTGCAGTCTCACGTTAGTTTCAAGATGAGTTACTCAAAGTGTGAACTTTGCCTGAAAGACCTTGAAGTCATCAGACCCGCTTCAGGTATACCTTACATTCGATGTGTGGACTGGAAGTTATGTCCCTTCTTCTGCCGCGAAGATAGTATACATTCTTATCAAGAGTGTCTTTTCAATCGTGTTATACCTGAATACAAAGTACAAGAAGGTGGACAGTTGCCTTATTGCAGACACATGGACGTTGCGACATTAAAAGTCTCAAGATCTCAGAAGAATCCATTCCGACCTTACTTTACCTGCAGAAGAAAAGAAATGTGTAGATTTTTCAAGTGGGCTGACGAGCTGCCTGTGGATGAAGGATCGTCTCAGATGTACTGCCGTAAAGAAAATTTATTACCACAAGAGGACATGCTCAACAATTACAATCCAAGACCAAAGCTACAAAGACAATTTGCCATTTCAGAAAACTGACATCTTTGAACATCTACGCTCATTTATACTATTACAATAATCGTTACTTTTGTTTGTAAACTTTGCCTATACGTAATAAATTTTGTTATTTGTGCACTTGAAAATGTTTGTTACGTTTAAATTATCTCCTTAAAACCGGTTTGACCCGTTCCCGACAAGCTATGTCCGCCATTTTGAATCATCAATTCCAACCGGTCTCAAACCCAGTCTGACCGGTTTGACAGTCCTCCCTCATTGGTTCTCAGACAAGTCTTTGTTCTTTCTCTATATAAGCGCAATATCACCCGGCTGGTTGGGCGGTACGTTCACTCCACCACAACACAAAACTCATGTAATATTCAATAATAAAACTCTAAAAACAATAAAACAATACATGCATAATATTCTTCTCCCTCCCAATTTCCCTCATATCTCCCTACACGGCCTGCATCTCATTAAACCCCAGCAAACCTCCCATATACCTACACGGTCTGTATCTCATTATCATTGCTCATTAATTCTGTGTTTACTACTTCATATAGAACCAAGTGGTCTAGTCATCTGTCATATACTACTTTGGTTGGTGATAGAATTCAGTTGATAATTAACAAGTGAATTTTCATCGTATTTACTAAGATACTTATCAATAATAGGACTCTTCATTGTATTACGAATATAAGAAGAATTGTAATTTCCACTTCTCATCATATCCTTTATCTCATTCAGAAGATGTTGATAGCTTTGGTAAGCGTAAGTACAATTTTGGATCTTGAGATCAAGGTTTTTATGTGACATCCAACCCTGAATCAAAAGTGCTACTTTACTGATTGCAATCAAACTGATGCCGCCAGTTGCTATGCTGCTTGCTAAACCTCCAGATGCAAATATGATTGATAATGAGTTGCCTAATAATTTCCATTTTTTGAAACGTTTCAATGCCAGCTTGTAAACAAAACACTTTTTATGATATGCTTGGTAGTAAGATTTTAATTCTTCAACCTGTTCTTCTGTTAGTTCATCTGAAATGTGATTCCAGTTGAATATTTTTTTCAATGGTCCTTTATTGTGAATTGTACCTTTCAAAGTGTTAATACTTCTTCGTGACTCTTTCATACATTAATAGCTTATATATTTATCTCAAATATTTTATGAAAAAAGATTTAACGATGCATAAATTTAATGTAAAACGTTGCATAATTACCCCCTTTTAAAGTTGTTCCACCATATCTCATACTCAAATAAATGTATGGATTGGTATTGATGTCAATGTGGAAAATAGTATCAAGAACAAATGGAGTCCAACTAGATTTTTGTATGATGGATAAACTGAAAACATCTCCATTATTGATTCTGAATTCATTATTAATTCCTTTATAAAAATCAGTGTAAATAATATGGTAAAAACCGGAAATCGATAATTGAATATGAGTCTTTTGGGAAGAAACGATTTTGAATGGATAAACATCAAAATCTCCAAACTCAACATAGTATTTTTCATTATGAATTAAATCATATGTGTAATGATGATATACATTTCTTAAAACCAATTCATCCACTATTGTTTTTAAAGTACCTAATTGTTTTTTATTGATAGCATCATCATTAGAAGTACCATCAGCGACTCCAGTTATTTTATTATCATTCATATCAATTGCTGCTTCATATTTAACGGAATCATTGTCATAATAGTAAAGACGATCCCAAAGATTTACTGATACATTATTGACTTGACCTTTAACACCATAAACAACAACATAAATAGTAGTTTGGGGATCAGTTTTACTTTTCAATCTTATGTCAAAGGAAAGATGATGTTTTTTGATAATTGTATTATGCTTCTTGTACTTGTTCCATTTATTTTTGAATTTATTTTGATCACTGATAGAGTTCCACTTGATGCATTTATCTCATCAATTGTAATACCATCTTCAACATACATTTCATAGACCATTGTGTAAGAACCTTTTGGTAGATATACCAAATCAATTGACAATCTGGTGCTATAATAACCAATATTGGAATCATAATCAATCTTGAATTCATAAGTCTTTTTGTTTACCCAATGAAAATTTTTATTCTGAACTCCAATTTTGTGAATGTCATCATCATCTTCTTTGAACTCATCATTGTCCATCACTCTTTTGAATACATTTTCTTTTTCAATTGACTCAATTGAATTCTCTTCTGATTCTTTTATTTTCTTATCAATTATACCATCCATAATTGTATTATTATCAACAATTGCATTAGCGACAAATTTTACATTAACAGCATATGTGGCTTGGTGATCTTCTGGTTCTTTCAGATTAACGATACTATGATTTGCCATATCTCAATTTCCAGTCATTCTTCACTTCCATCTGTTAATAAGTAATCTATCTCGGAAATGAAACGGACTAAATAGTCTCGTGTACTTTTTAAAAGTTCAAAATTAACAGCTTTATGTTTTATTTGTTCATAATTTGGATTTTCTCCATCATCTTCAACAATTGTTTTAACATTATCAATGAAATGTTCACCAGCATTAAAATCTGCATTCATTGCTACTGTGCCATCAACATGAATAAATTTGTCTGTATTTGCAGCATGTGGTATTTTAGCAATTTGAGAATCAACAAATTATATATATTTTGATTGAGATCAAAGTAATGTTTTCCATCTTCGTCTTTTAATTTTATGAAATTTGAGTTCAAATATCCTTTATTAACAACACTTCTCAAATCTTTTATTATAACACTATGTTCATCATCTGGTTGATGATAAGAGACATTGTTAATACTGAGAATAATATTGTTTTCCATATTTAGATCTCCAAACATCGGTCTGCTTCCATCTCTTGGAAGTAATGGTGTAGTATCTATATGGACTTTTGCTATTTCTCCATCGACGTAAGATTTACTGGCTTTATCAGCAATAGCAATGTTTTGTTGAGAGTTTTGAATGTCAATGTACTTCTTATTAGCAGCATTAGCGTATGCTACAGGATCATCTAAACCATCAATAAGATTGCCATTGAGATTTAAATTATCAAAATAGAGAATCATATGATTATCAACAACATCACGAACATTAAAAATAGTATGGTCGAAAATTGTCGACTGTTTACCCTTAATCACTCTTGAATAAAATAGAAATTTTATATTTTAATTGTAATGAGAACCATAATATCTAATTTGGAACTTTATCCCATCAGCTACTCCAACTCTTCCATCAGAAGTGAATTGAATATATAGTTGATTTAGTATATTGATTGGATATTTTGTCACTATCGAATATATTAATCGTATAATGACTGTCACCATGGACATTAAAAATTATTGTATCATCAACAAGAAAACCACCAGCATCACCAATAACGAATATTTCGAAAACAGAGGTATAAGTACCACTCTCTAATTGATTACCTTTCATTTTTATACTAGACCAAGCTTGCCCACCAAAACCAGTATCATAACCTTCTTTCTCAATTATATAAGCATCATTATGCGCTTTATGATTTTGAAAGAAATGGTCTGGTGATGTATTTGGTGGTGATCCTACAGTTAATTGACTCTTATCACCAAAGTCTTTATAAAATCGGAAACTTGGTTGTAAATGATAACTATTTTGACTGACTTTAGTATGTTCTTTCAACACTTTTAAACTGACTGCATCATTGTCGCCAGTAGACTCACCAATATTAGTTAATCGCTTCCCTTCAATATCATAATAACCATCATCTGTTAAATTGAATCCAACACCTGGTAACCCAGGTAGTCCACGTTTACCAATGGCTGATGATGATGAAGGTAAAAGTCCGTTTGAATAACTCATTTATATTAATAGATCATATTTTTTCATTGAAATTTTTGGTGGTGAATTTTCGTGGCTTATCGATATATACAAAGGAATATGGTTCCTTGGTTGCTTTTTCATATGATTCTTTTGAAATACTGTTTTCACGGCAAATTAAACTCTTCTCATTAGCACTTGGAAACTCATAAATGGAGAAGTGAGAACAATTCAGTCTGATGTCTTTTGGTGTCTTATAGTAACTTTGACTTAGATAAATCACACTGCAATTTTTATGTCTCCCTCGTATAAAATAGTCAATTAATGGTTTTTGGTTTTTCTCACATACATAATCATCAAAAATGACGATTTTTTGTGAGTCAGAGTCAAGATCTTGAACTGGAATAATTTCATCATTTCTTGCTTCAATACCATCATAACCAACCTCATCACTTATTGGCTGAAAGACATCCATGAGATTCTGATATTTAGACTGTTCTAAATTTTTGGCATACAGATAAACTTTATCAAAATAAAGCAGATTGTAGATCATATGCATTAATGTGTTTGTTTTCCCTGAACCACTTGGACCGCAAATCAGCATCCGAAAACATTGATGGGGCATGAAATCATATAGTTGTTTAAAGTTTGAGACCACATCGTCTTCAACATCATAATTCGGTATTCTCATTTTACTATATTGGTATATTATTTCAACATGGTGTTTAACATGGTGTTCAACATGGTGTTCAACACGATGTTGAACATTGTTTTTTATATTTGATTTGTCATTTTTATGTAAAGTAATAATATAACAAAAATGAGTTTGCTTAAATGGAAAGAACTTGCAAAAAGTAAAACCAAATTAGGGAATAAAATCAATTATGTCCATGACCTAATCACACAACATAAAATCGGTCAGGAGACAAGCCAATCATCATTCGAAAAGGTTTTCAAACCGGTGACAAATAAATTAGATGATGTAATTGACAGTAATTTGGATTTAAGGATGCCTCAAAGGAGAAAAAGACCACTGAAGAAAGGGGAAGTTCCAAATTACGGCATTGATATTGAGGATGAAGTTGAGGATATGAATTTGGGTGATCTTTTCGATGAACAACCTATACCACCACAACAGGAGAAACAAATAGTACCAAAACCTCCAACATATGAAGAATCGTTGGAGGATCTTTTGGAAGGGAAGAAGGAGATTCATGTCGATCCCCAATATTTTCCGGAGCAGTCAACCGAACTGGAGCAACCACCAGAATATGATGATGATGAAGAAATTGATTATACAATAGCTGATGAAGATATAATTAGAGAAACGTTGGATAAATCAAATCTAGAGAACTATGAAAGTGTTGATAAGGTTCTCAATCAGACGGAAATGACAAAACAAAAAGCTGAAAAATATCTAAATAAAATATTAAAGAATGCGCAATTTAAGAGGAATCAGCTTAGAGGTTATAAGTCAGGCGTTACAAAAAAATACAATAAGGGAGAAATATCGGAAGCTGAGAGGCAGTTGTTAAACAAACGGATAGACAATAATAGAGTTTTATTGAATGAATACATTACTCATCATAAGAATAAACTGAAAACAATAACAGCTTCTGGTATTAGAGGTCGAGGAAGAAGACAGAGAGGTGGAAATGTTATGTTTTTCAACGATCCCAAACAGCTTCTCAAGAAATTAGAATTGATCATTGGTGAAACCGTTGCAGGCAACACATCAATTAAGATGAGAAATACAGGAGTTAGTATACTGGATACATTATTGAGAATGTCAACAATAAATAGACCGCAGTATAATAAATTGTATAATCAATATTTCAAAGTATAATTGTGTAAAGTTATTATATATACATGGATCGCGAGATTGTTTTATCATCATACAATGTTAAAGACCAAGGAAATAACACTCCTCAAAATTTTATGACTAAATTCGACAAGCCCATAATATTGGATAGAAATTCCCAATATGTAGTTGGCTTGAACCGAATCATTAACATGTCATTCACATGGTTCAATGTAAATTCATCATACAACAATCAACTAATAAAGTACAGCTCTGATAACGGTTCAACATTTCACAGCATCACTTTCCCAGCAGGAGTCTGGAACTATACTGACTTTGATACATACATCAAGGACATAACGAAGATTGTCAAAGATGGTGCTAATAATAATGAGTATCCTATCACTCTCGAATTTGATAATACAACATTTAGGGTTACAGTCACATTAGCCAAGAATTATCAACTTGATTTAACTGCAAGCAATTTCAATGAACTAATTGGGTTTAATAAAGAAATATTGAAAATGAACAGAATATAGGACCAAAGGTGCCTAATCTCAGTCAAGATACAGACATTCTTAATATTCATTGCGACCTTATCAATGATTCACTTGTAGACGGTCAAGATACAGACATCATTTATTCCTTCTCAACCAGTGTGCTTCAACCTAGTTACTCATTCACCATTGAACCACGAAGAGTTACATTCAATCCCACTAATAAGAATAGTATAAGTAGTATCAGGATATACATCACTGATGGAAAAAGAAGATTGATTAACCTGATTGGAGCTGATACATCTTTTTCATTAACTCTAAAAAGGATAGAATAATATAACATAATAGTATAATGAAACCATTTGAATTCACCAGGGTTTATCATCCAAAACTCGGTATTTTTGTAGATAAACATGTAGGATCAGGGATTATCGTTGATATTTTCAAACCAATGAAGAGTACTGCGTCATCTGTTGTAAAAAAGTTCGCCAAGAAATCAGGTGAGAAGGCATTAAAATCAGTAGGTGAAAGGGTAGGTAAAAAAACATCTGAAAAGTCGGGAGACCTGATAACGAAAAAGCTTAGGAATATGAGAATTGATGATGTAGGACAAAGAGCTAAAATAGTTCCACCACAGCAAGAAGAAAGTACTGATATGTTAATCAATAGATTGGTATCAGGATCAGGTTTGAAAAGAAGGAGTAGAGTAAAAATTATGTAATATAATAATATAATGGCTTTCAGAACAAGTGAATACTTACAAAGGTATGAGTTGGTTCGATATCAATTAGATGATGTTATTCGGATCCCAGCTAATGGTCAACACCAACAAAAAAATGGGTACAAGTTTACGATTAATGACAGGTCTTCATACTACGATTGGTACAATGCTTATTTCGAGGTACAATTTCAGTTGCAAAAATTGGCTGATGGAGCACGCTATGTTGTTGCAGATCGTGCAGCAGTTATCAATGGAGCCCGTTCATTGATTAACCATATTATGATAAAGAGTGCTGGTAAGATTGTGTATGATACTAATAATCTCCATAAAGTTACTTTTGTGAAGAACCTGCTCGAATATAGTGATGATTTTAGTCGTAGCGTTGCCAAAAACTCTCTTTGGTATCTGGATACAGATTCCACCTCTGCCAACACTAATACAGGTTATCAGGCTAGAAAAGTTTTGATGACAGACGCAGATGTTCTCAAAGATGTTAATGTAATCATACCTCTTAATCGTTACAGTTTCTTTGAAGAGTTGCATGAACGAATGATAGTCCCAATGCAACTCGAGTTCAATATAGAGTTACAGAATGATAAGGAATTAATATTTAAAGCAGCCGCAGAAGATGATGGTCGAGTGGTTGTTAATAGATTCCTACTATGGGTCCCAAGATTGTTACCAAAGGACAGCTTATTTGATAATTTTGTCAATTCCTTTATGAAAGAGAAGACTTGGACGTATAAAAGAGAATTGTATCAGGTTTCCGCACTAACACATAGCAGCGGGTTGTTCCAGATCTCCTCCAGCATTGATAATGTTATTGCCATCTTTGTATATCTACAACGAGCTAAGACAAACAAAGCAGATATGAATCCGTACATTTTTGATACTTTCAAATTAGATCCAGCCGACAACGTTGCTGCTAACCATCGTTATTTGACGACATGTAGATTGGAATACGGGAATGGAATATTCTATCCAGAAACCGAATACGATTCAGAATCAAAAGTAAGGATATTCAACGATTCAATGTCTTATGGTATGAGAAAGAATAATTACAACACCGGAACACAGCTCAACCTAGCTAATTACAACTCTCTTTATTCTCTCATATACTTTGATTTGTCCTTTCAAACAGAAAAAGTAACTAGAGACCCAAAGCAGTTGATATTTAGGTATAAACTCAATGATAATACGTTAGACGATGATGCTTTTAGCGTACACGCTATCGTCCTATACGAAGAGACAGTCGTAATCGATAAGGTGGGAAATGAATTGGTTATAGTGTAAAAGCATTGATAAGAATGAGACATTCTTAATTCAGATATGTTTTGTAATAGGAAATTATATAACATATGCTATATATACAAGAAATGACTCAGCTTTTTGCAATAAATGTTCAACTATCAGAAAATCAGAAGAAGAATATTGGTGATGCTTATAGTAAAAGAGAAACAGTCGTCATAAGGCTAACGAATGACTCTCTTCATGGGAATGACACTCTACATGTCCCAGCTACAGTGAAGAAGAGATTGGAGAAGAATCGGAAATTGAATAAAGGTATGGACATCAAACTTTCCAAGACTAATATCAGAAAGCAAGTTGGTGGTAGTTTGTTGACTTCAGCTCTGGCTCTTGCGCGTGCATTTGGACCACCCATTGCTAAAACAATGGGATTAGCAGCTTTAGCAGGGGCCTCCAGTACAGGAGCACAACAAATTGTTAAAAAGATATCTGGAAAAGGAGTACAGAAAGGTGGTTTCCTCATTCCACAAAATAAGATTGATAAGCTTATTGCAAACAAACACCTACTAACTGTAAAACAGAAGAACGATATATTGGACGCTCTTCAAACAGGTTCAGGTGTTCACATAAGACCAACAAAAAACAATCAGGTGGTTTCCTTGGTACTCTACTTGCCAGTATTGGGATTCCAATGGTTTTGAAAGCTTTGACTGGAAGGGGTGCCCCCAAGATTGGATCACCTACCCCACCTCCAAAAGGGGGAAGAGGAGCTCCGAGAATGGGTGTATATAGGCCGCCACCGTTTTTTGGCAGTTGGGGTGACAACCAAGTAGGTATGGGAAAGAAAAGACAAACAAAAAAAAAAGGAAAGGGTCTACTATTAGGACCAAACAGCCAGTTCAATCAAATTCCACTTCTAAGGGCAATACTGTGAAACCTAAATTCCATAAAGACATCCCATTAAGCAATCATGATCTGCTAAAATGGTGTAGATATCTCAACATCCCAATAAATGATGTTCTATCAAGAGATGGGAAGGTTCCACATAATCATAACCAAGCATTATTTATTTACAATCTTGAACCATCATATATGAGTGGAAGCCATTGGGTAGCTACTTGTGTAAAAGATGGTGTAATAAATTATTTTGATAGTTTCGGAATGCCTCCTTTTCAAGAAATGGTAAATCATGCGAAAAGAAAGAATTTGACTCTGCTTCATCAAAATAATCAAATTCAAAATATAAATACAACCACATGTGGATACTTTTGTTTATACTTTTTGAATGAAATGAATAAAGGAAAATCATATTATGACTTATTAAAAGTATTCAATATATATGATACAATGAAAAATGAAAGATTCATCAAATATTATTTCAAAAATATATAATTTATGTATATAAATGGTAAAATCATATTGCGTAAAACAGAAGAAACAAACTGAATGCGTTCCAGGTAGCGAACGATATGCCAAAGCTAAAAATGGGCGTATGATGTTGAAATTCACTTGTGCTGAATGTGGGATAACAAAGAACAAATTCGTGAAGAGTGGGAAACAAGGATCAGGATTTGATGAGCTTATTGTTAAAGGATTGGCATCAGGTGCTAAAGGACTTTTCAACTTAGGTAGAAATAAAGCTGGTGAAGCTGGTGAAGCTGGTGAAGCAAAATCAGAGACTGCCAAAAATAAGATGAAAGAAATGGGACAAAAGTATTTAGACCAAATCATTGATTCAGTCGCCGATGATATGTCAAAAAAGATATCAGGTAAAGGAAGAAAGGGGGGAAACTGATTGAGCCCTCACAAGCTGAGGGCTATCAGGTAGGAAAAGGATTACCAATACCATTTCCATTTGTTGATTGGAAGAAAGCTTGGAATGTTGTCACTGCACCTGGATTGTTTAAAGGACCTGAAGTGAGTGCAAAAGAGGGTAGAGCCTTAGTTGCTGAATACAAGAGACAATACAAGGCTTACAAAGATGCTGGAGGTAGTAGATCATACAACTCATGGATTAAATGGAAAGGTTATGGTGGAGGGCTGGATATTCACAATGCTATATTGAAAGTAGCGCCTAAAGAGGGTTTTGTGATGCCTGGACATAAGTATACAGGGCCTGGAAACCCTCTTGAAGAACAACTAAGGTATGATCCCAATACTGGTCAGATACTTGAGATATATCAACAACCAACAGGTAGAACAGATGCAGTCAGTATGCAGCATGATGTTGATTACTCAGATAGTGGTAATAAACCAAAAGGTGATCAAGTGAAGTGCAAAATTGAGGCTGATCGTAAGATGGTTAATTCCATGGAACGACAGACAATGGGGACATGCAATAGCTCGCAACGCTATAGCAGCTAAGTCAAAATTGGGTATGGGTGTGAAGCCAAAAAACGGGAAAAGCCGTCGAGTGAGGAAAACTGGCAAGAAAAATTAGCAGATGAGTTACATACACCCATAAAACCCAACTTCACTCGGCGGCGCGTAATCACAAATCATATCAATGAAATATGGGCAAGTGATCTAGTTGAAATGCAACAGTTCAGTAAATGGAATAAGGGTTACCGATATCTTCTAATGGTTATCGGTGTATTCAGCAAATATGGTTGGATCGTTCCGTTAAAAGACAAGAAAGGCGAATCTGTCAATGAAGTATTCAAAACAATATTCAAGGAAGGCAGAAAACCACAATATCTATGGTTTGACAAGGGAAAAGAGTTCTATAACAAACATTTGAAAGATCTTTTAGAGAAAAATGGGATACAAATGTACTCAACTGAGAATGAAGAGAAATCATCAGTAGTTGAAAGATGGAATAGGACAATTAAATCCAAAATGTG
>JAEMPF020000594.1:0-11804 GCA_022496165.2 Catalaphyllia jardinei
CAAAGCAGCAGTCTGATTTAAGGAGAACTGAACATGACTCAGACATCGAAGTGCTATGAATGACAATATCGCTTGTAACCGCAACAAATGGTTTTATTAATTTGTTTCTCAGTAGTAAGACTAGCAACCTATGTGGCATTGCAGGTGTTGAATATGGAGTCCCTGAACAGGGTTCCCACCCCACTGATAAAAAATCAGTGGGTAAAAGGAAATGCTGTGTATGTGAGGGCGGAAATGTATATGTATAACAATAATCAGATAAAAAATTAAATGTTAATATTAATGGTTAATTGAGGGAGTGACTTCTGTAACACAGCACTCTCCAGCTCAATAACAGATTAAAAGAAGTAAAAACAAATGAAGTAAAATAAAGAAATGTTAATAGGTTAACTGAAAGCAACCATAAGTGTTAAATGATATGAAATGCAAGGGTGAGAAACAATAAAATAAAAATAAACATAAAATAAAAATGAATAAAGAAAGACAATTAAAAAATTAAAAAGGTCTTTGAGGTTGTGGGTTTCGACGAACCAAAAGGTCTTTTGGGGGTTAATAGAACTTGAATGTGTAGGTTTGTGAAAAGGGTAATAAAAATGATATTATTGGGGTAAACTGTTGGGTCAGGGAAATTAAAGGGGTGAAAAGGTTTCTTTGGGTTAGTTTTTCGGTTTGGAAAAGGGTACTTGCAGGTTTGGGAAAAGGGGTAAAAAAGTTTTTGAGGGTTAACTTTAGGTTTGTGAAAAGGGGTGAAAAGGTTTAGGTTGAGTTTAGGTTTAGAACAAGGGCATAGAGATTCTCTGGGGTAAGTTGTACTGTTGGGAAAGGATATTTATAGTATATTGAAAATTTATGATCACCAGTGCTGTTGATTAATTAAATCTCCTTTTCTCCACTCAGATATAGCCATTGACTATGGTGATTGTAAAAGTTAAATTGATTTGCCTTGATCTTTGTCCTTTCTTTATCAGTAATATTGAGAGTCCAGATCCACTCTGCTATCAGACCGGTGGAGAGCTACTATCAGAACAAAACAACATGAGTTGGAAAGGGTCACTGTCTTCAGTTGGCTTCCTCTCGAAAAAATTTTCGAACGTGGCCAGGCCAGGCCTGGATGGAACAGAAGATTCTCCCATTAAGTAAGTGGAATAGTTGTAGGTATTCATAAGTGATTTTTAGTCTTGACAGTTGTTATAAATGCACTTGGGCGTGAAAAATACAAAGTTGGGATGTGATATAGTTCCATGTGTATTAAAAGGTAGGGTTAAAATGTTGGGATGTGATATAGTTCCATGTTTATTAGAAGGCAGGGTTAAGATGTTGTGGATTATTTGGGACAGAAATATTGGTTGGAAGAAAGGTTTGGAAATAGGAAAATTAGAATCCAGATGAGGGTTGAGGAAAAATAAAATTTAACTGGGGGTTACTTTAGAGAACAATCTTCATTTCTATTTTCTTTCTAGATTAAAGGGAAAGGGAGCTTACAATCTCCATTTCTATTTTAGTTCTTGATTAAACGGAAAGAGAACAATCTCCATTTCTATTTTCGTTCTTGATTAAACTGAAAGGGAACAATCTTCATTTCAATTTTCGTTCTTGATTAAAGGGAAAGGGGACAAACTTCGTTTCAATTTACGTTCTTGATTAAAGGGAAAGGGAACAATCTTCATTTCTATTTCATTCTTGACTGTTGGTTGTAGGAGATTTGATGATAGTTGTTTGGGATATGTAGGTGAAATGAGAAAATTTTATTATAAAAATTAATTAAATTTTAATTTATGGTCTTAAAAGTTAGCTGTTGGGGAATATGGAAGAGTTAAAATTCGTTTTTTGAGCTTATTAATAAGGGGTGGAGGGTGGCTTGGAGAGGGGGTGGGGTTTGTATCTCTTGGGGTCTGGGACTGGTTTCAAAAATTTTTCAAGAGAGGGAATATAAAAATATATTTAAATCATTTTACAACTCTAATTTAAATAGGGAGTAAGAATAAAGGTATTCAAATTTATATTAACATGAGCAAAATTATATTTTGATTAAAGGAGTTGGATTGAGAAGTGGTAGGCGAGGAAACGAAGTGTCAACAAGAGTTTAGAGATGCTAATAGATGGTCAGAGATGGAAATCATCCGGCCGGGTAAAGGAGAGAAGGATGCATCGGCACCAAGGCTCCTAGTGGCTGTGAGTCGTCAGGGGCAAAGCACAGCCGAGCGAGGATGTTTCTCGTATTAAGGGGAGTAGACTTATAAAAACACCACAACTATATCAATTTCGAATCCTGATAGAACTTCTGCATAATAGAAACACGTGCGTAAGCTAATGTACTGTGCAAAGTTGAAATGGTCTATTTCAAATTCTCTTTTAAATTATTATTGAAAATTGTCTCAAACTAGAACTCACTTTGTAATATGGTTTAAATAAAACAAGATAGAATACATATAGGCTTGTAGACTTGGTTTATTTTTTGTAATTCCTAATGTGAAACAATTATGTAATTTGGTTTTGTGGTCAATTGTAGTCTTAAAATACATTCAATTAACATTAAAAGAACATCAAGGATGTCTATTCCATATCAGTGGTGATTTTGTAGTGATTCCTATTCAAATTGAATTATATTTAATTTGAAAATAATCCCAAACATATGTAAATGTACTTGTACTGGTGTTGATCATATTAATTTTTTATCATTAAATTGTAGAAATTGGAGTGTAATAAGTGTAAAATAGTGTATAGACTAGTTGTCGAACAGTATAATTGTTATGAATTGATAATTTTTGAGTGCAGGAGTTTGTTAGTGAGTAGCATAGTGTGGAGTTTTGTCGTGTTGCAGTAGGCTTTGGTGAGTTTAGGGATGTGTATGTTGTGGTATTTATGTAGGATGTGGCGTACTATTTTGTCAGTTCGAGCATGTTTGTTGTATTTGCTGCGGTAGTAGATTGTAGGTTTGTTATTGTAGCGTTGTGTTTTGTTGGTAAGTTGTCGTCGTTTGTGATTGTAGTAAGGTAGCCATGGGAAGGAGTTTTCTGTAATACGTTTGTTGGGGTAATCTAGTGCAGTAAGTCGTAAAGTAAACAGTCTGTGTATAAAGTTGTAGTCGTCTTTGGTCTTTGACAGTCTGCTGTATCGTATCGTCTCAGTCTTGATGATGCCTGTGAAAATGTGTTGTGGGTGATTTGATGAGAAATGTGGATACATGTATTTGTGATGTGGTTTTTGATAAATGCAATGGTGAATTTTGTGATACATGATAGTGTGGTGATTGAGTGAAATTGTGAGGTCCAGGTAGTGGGTGGAATGACAGTTTGTGTTGAAAGTGATTGGGATTTGTGAAGGATATGTAGAGGATAAATGGGTGATGAGGTCTGTATTGTTGTTTTTGTCGGTCAACATAAATCCGTCGTCGATGTATCTACAAAAAACAAAGAGGCCAGTGGTGTCGCTGTTTGAAAAAAATGTAAGCTCGCTGAGCAGCAAAACCAAGTCGGCAATTTGCCGACTATGATAGCTGCCCATCGCAACTCCTTTGGTTTGTTGATAAATGTCCTGTCCAGAAAGAAAAAAGTTACGGTCATTAATAAAATTGTTTAAATTAAGTAAAAAGTCTCTGTAGAAATTCGGTAAGTTCAGTAGTTTACAGCTGGTGATGATAGCATGGATGGTGTCTGAATATGAGATGTTGGTGTAGAGTGATGTAAAGTCAAAAGTCGTTAAAGTGAAATTGCTAATGTCATCAACATAAAAATTGTGAAGTAGGTCTAAAAGGTCTGTAGAGTTGTAAATTAAAGGATAAGGAATGTTTCGTTCTTCAAAAATGTCTTTTAGTCGTAAAATAATTTTGTCAAGTTCAGTACCAAGTAAACGTGAGGGGTTAGAAGTTGTCCAGCTGTGTGCAGTAATGATTGGTCGTCCAGTGAGTTTGTCAAGGTTGGTGGGTGAGGCAGTATCAGTTAGTTTATGTACTTTTGGTAGGAGTTTCATGTAGGGTAGTTGTAGTTTGTTTTTTGTAACAGTGTCAAGTAGTTGTTTGTTGGTCGGTGTAGAAAGTAGTTTGTCAAAACGTAGTTGAAGTTTTCGTAATAGCTTGTTGGAGTTGGTAATAGTCGTTGTTAGGTCAAAATTGTCAATTCGTCTGTATGTAGTAGTGTCTGCAAAATGTCTAGCATATTCGTTTGTAAACCATGACGTAGGTACGAGAGCCCATCCCATGTTTTTGTCTGTCTTAGTAAGTATTATGTCATTGCGAGTGTGGAGATTTTGTATGTGTGTGTTGTTTGTTTGAGTGATGTTGAGTTGTTGAGGATTTATAAGGTTTTGTAGGTTATGGGTTGTAGGAAGAGTTTGTTATATATAGTTGTGTTGTGTACATAATCAATAATATGTAAATTGAAATTTGGCTTGGATTGTTGTTCTTCAAGCAGCTTAATGGGCTTCTTCTTAGAGTAAGGCTGGTATCTAAAGTTGGAGATTTTTTTAGAGTGTGGGCGGCAGGTGTTGGCGTTGTGAGATCCTTTTTTGATGATTTGACATAGCGTTGAATCTATTTCTGAAGAGATGGTTTTCTTAATTGCAGAGATGTTGACTTTGTCAGAAGTTGGTATAAAGTTAGTTCCTTTGTTGAGAAGTTCAGTAAATTCAGATGGCAGGTTGATGGAGGGGAAATTGTGTACTTTGTTGGTAGTTGAAAGTTTTTCTTTTTCTTGGATGAGGAGATGTTGTCTAGAAAGTAGGTTTTCGCGTTCTAAGATAAGGGCTGTGTTCTGATTCCATAGGTTGGTGCGTAATTGAAGATGTGTGAGGAAATTGTTTAGATTGGTGGTGAGGCTGGCGATTCGTTTTCTGATGCGGTATCCATGGTTAGAAGTGATCTTTTTAAGGTGTTGTATATGTCGTTGGTATTCGGATTTTTCAGTAGCTTTGATGTTTAAAATTTTGTTTTTTAGTTTATTGTTTTCATTTTCAAGATATTTGATTCCTTGTAAAGTTGCAGTAGGTGTCATATTAGTTGAAGATTGCTGGGAAGAAGTTATGTTGCCAGAGTTGTTTTCGAAGCTAACATTGGATATAGTAGATTTCAGATTGTATAGAGTAGCGTTGTTCTGTTCGATGATCTTAGAAATGCTGTGGCTTTTAAATAGTGACTTTTTCTGTTTCAGTGTAAATTGATTTGATTTCAGTGTTTTCCATGTCCAGCGTCGGGTGGTGGTTAAATAGCGAGATTTGTCTTTGGGAATTTTCTTGGTGTAGTAGAATTTGTCAATTTTTTGTTGTTTCTTTTTTAGTTTGTATTTGATTTTCTTTTTCTTGTTTTTCTCTGTTTGACTTGTTTTTCTTCGTTTTGTAGTCTCCAGGGCTGGTGAATCAGGAGGTGAATCAGGAGGTGCAGGTGATATAGAAGTTACAGGTGGTATGGAAAGTGCAGGTGTTATAGAAGGTTCAGCTTGTTTAGGAGCTGTTGAAGATTCTGAAGGTATAGAGGTATTGCTCAAGTCGTCTTCTTTTCTTTTTCTTTGTTTGATTTTTCGTGTATTAGAATTAAACTTGGTCATGTTTCTGAAAATAAATATGTGTTCAAGTATGGCATGAATAAGGTAATAAATGTTTAAAGAGGAATGAAAATATTGTAAGGAGGAGGATGTAGATACAATGCAAAGGAAAGTAGAAAGGGTTTTTTAAAAAAAAATTTTTAAAATAAAAATTTTTAACAAAATTTAAAATCTTAAAAAAGAAGAAAGGAAGAAGCCCTTATGATGTACTTTCAATTAGTATTTTAGCATGGTTAGTAAGGTTGTTAGTATAAAAATAAAAATGTGTGAGAGCATTGTATGAACACCATTACCATTCAAAGCGTTGACTAGTGACCAAATGTTGCATCCCTACTGTAGATACTACTAAATTGTTTTATTAATTTGTTTCTCAGTAGTAAGACTAGCAACCTATGTGGCATTTGTGTACTATGTCATGAAGTGTCCTCCCCTTAAAGTGGTACTACGACCAAAAAAAAATTCTTTTTTTCTTTGGATTTCAAAACTATGTTAACTAAACACTAACTGACCCAAGTTTTAAGTTCTGATTTTAAAAAGACACCTGTTTATTTTAACTGGAATTTTCTTATTTAGTGGTCCGCCATTACTTATTTTAAAATCTTGAGAGAGCTGGGTCGAGGACAAAATGACGTCAAAGACTCACCAGTTTAAGAATGCAATGCGTGTGTACGCGGCTTAATTAATATGCAGCACGGGAGTTTTGGGCTTTCAGACTTTTAAACCCGTGTTTTGCATATATAATAAATTGCGTTTACACGCTGAAATGTTAAGCTAGTGAGTAAATGACGTCATTCTCTCTAGATCAAACCCTCTGATGTCCTATCGGTCAGTTTTGAATGTGAGTAATGGCGGACCGTCAAATCCAAAACTTACACTCAAAATAAACAGCCTTCGGATCAAACTCAAAGCTCCGGCTATACTTTGCCAGTTAGGTGTTAAGCGAACACGCTTTCAAAATCGGAAGGAAAAAAGGAAATGATTTTTTGATCATAGTAGCACTTTAACGTTTTTTTTTTGGCGACGTGTAATATGTCATGAAGTGTCCCCTTCACTTTTTGTACCTAGTGCTCACTATATTATCGTGCATACGTGTGTGTCCGTAACTCGGGTTTTTCTCGTATTCTTTCGCTAAGAACCCGAGACCACTTTCGAGCAATGTTCGTTTGATTTTCGTATCCCGAGAAGACATGGCGTAGATGGTAGGCTTTTGTACATTATGCTTTTATTTCCCCACTAAAACGCTCCACCTCAATGCTCCACTTTTGCTACGATCGCTCCATGTGCTCACGTTGCGCGTTTGTTCAACGACGTTGGTAAGTTTTGTATGTTTAAGATTTAACTCAACTGCATCGGGGCATTTTCGCAGGAAAAAAATTCAAACCACAGCGCTCGTCAAAAAACCCGTTTTTCACTACAAACTCATCTCTGCAAATATGTAAATTTATATTCGTTTGAAAAATCGTTGAAATGATCTTTTTCAAGTAGTTTTTGCTTCTGAAACAAAAATATCCAGCTTCATCGTGTTAAAATATCAGGGAAATCGAACAAAACCAGCACTAATTAGAATTTTTTGTCACCCATCTGTCAACACTTGCGAGCAACCGAAGTTCTTGTTCAATTATGAATTGTTACAGTTGACTTTTACAAAAACGTTTCTTGTTATTGTATCATGTAGTCATTGCAGATACTAGTTTTCATATCACTAGGCACATGTAGTCATAGACTGCCTATTTTTTGGTGTTATTATTTATCAGTTGTAAGAACAATTCGTCACACACTCTTGTGCATTAAAACTAAACGTCATTTAAGATCGTCTTTCCAAAGTCGCGACACCAAGTTGACGCAACCATGTCATGTAATACCGCAGACATGTAGTTTTGGATCACGTGAGGTTGTGATAAAAGCATCAAAATCACTCCATGAAAACCTCATCCCTCATGCATACAAATCATTTGAATTTTTCACGTCGTTGTTTAAACCGCCTTTAAATAGTTTTGGGCAAAATTTATCGCATTCTTTCCATTTCTTGCACCCAGCGGTCGCAAAGTCACGTGCCAGGTTTTGGGAGCCGACTATATAACAGCCTTGTCTTCTTGCACATGTACGCATTACGCGCCTGTTTTTATTCCAGTATTGCAAGGAAGAGGATCGCCGTACGCTTGTTGACTTGTTTTACCAGGATGACCAGTTCTTGAACAGCGGTAACGCCTATGTACAGGACAGTTACAGTGAGAAGGTCAGTCTGTTGTTATATCAACATGCACATTCTCCTTACTGGTTTCTCAGCATGACCATTTCGTATTGTTCGATAATTTTATTCCTGTGATCTGTCTGTTTTTCTTTCCAGAAGAAATTCTATCTTGGTCAAAGTTAGGTCAATTGAGCTTACATTCTAGAGCCGTTCAGTGTGGTAAAACCAAACCCAAAGCAATTTTATTGGCCAATCACAAGAAACGTAGAGAACACAATGGGTCCATGAAAATAAGTAATGGCAAAAAGGACTGGAGTCCAATGTAGTCTGTAATCATATGAGTGTAACAGATTCGGTAGACCGCGAAGCAGAAGTCCAATTTGTTCATTACGAGTATGATAACAGACCGAATTGGGCGACACAATGTCTTGTTACTAATTAATCATAAATTTAATTACAATTTCCCACAAAGGTAAAAGTTTCATGTGAAAGAGAGCTTTTAATAGTCATTTTTAAATAAGGTAATTAAAAAAAGGAGATCAAATGGCTGTTAAATGTTTTTTTTTTAACAGTCTTCGGAGAAAAATCGTCTCAATTTTACAGTCACTCGCTTAAATTGGTTACTATAGTGATGGCAGGGTTCGTATGGGTCATAGAATTTTATAATTTCATTTTCCATGCCTTTGAGAATGATCAGGCAAAAACAAGCGAGTCAGAAAACCAGTTAATTCCAGAACAGAATAAACACTACCACACATTTCATGCGTTATAATGTGAGAAAATACCTTAAATAATAGATTGCTTTGACAATACTTTGGCTTAAGATAGGTCATAAAAAAACTCGGAAAGATCATGGAAAAGGTCATGCAAAGTCACGAAATTTCAAAAGCCAAAAAGAGAACGAAGATTGTGGTTGTAATCAACATTTTGACCGGTGGATTTAGATGAGAGGACTTACATGTAAAATGATTGGCTCGTGTAACTATCCGATTACAACTTCGCAGATAAATTACTGCAAAATACAGCAGATTATTCACCAATCACATTTGAAGAAAAATCGTATCCCGCGTGTAAACAAGTCACGACTAGAGTCTGTTTTTCTTCTGATTGGTTAAGTAGCTGGCGCGCGTTTTCTAACCAATCGCATAACAATACCAGTAACAAAAACAACGATTGCTCTGGAGACTCGATTGCAAATACTTTGTTCATCACCTTGTTCAAATACCCCTAGCTCACAATTCGTTTGAGGAGTTCGTTCTTATAATCGTGACAAACATATCCCTTGTCTTGTAGCGTGTATCGAGTATTTGTCATTGAAAACATAATTTTCACAGATCAAATTTTTTCTTACCCTGGATGCCAGAGGTCTTCTCGCTCGCCAGCGGCGAGGATCGTCCGTCAGAGGTAAAAAAAGCTCTGGCACCTAGGGTAAATTTTTCTTAACTCTCGGTGGTATAAAGAGTATGTACTATGTTTAGGCAATAGAAAAAGTTTTCCGTGTTTGCTTAGCCTGATATAAACAGGAGAGGGGTTGGGAGAATTCGAGACAGTTATGCAAACCCGAGACGAAGTCGAGGTTTTGCATAACTGTCGAGAATTCTCCCAACCCCTCGAGTGTTTATATACGGCTATGCAAACACAGGGAAAAAGTTTTCTTTTGCTTTTATAAAATATTTCTCAAAAATGAATTCCACAAATGAAGGGAAATTTTGTTTATAACTTCTTGATCCAAAAAGATTTTCTCAAAACACACTCTAGACAATCATCTTTCCTACTAACCAATCTGATCTGATAACGCACGAACCAATGAAAGTTCGCGTTACAAAAGTCAAAATTTGTGCCAAATTCGCCAGCGAGCAAGCGAGCGCTATTAGCTTTGAATCCTTCTAAATCTTTGGGAGAAATGCCTAACTTTCGGTGAAAACAGAAGAAATATTCAAACGATTTACGACTCTGTAAGGAAAGAACTTCAAGATAAAATCACTGTGCTTGCTTGATCGCTCTTGAAAGTAACGCGAACTTGCCCGATTTGGCAGTCTGAGAAGATTGTTGAGAAGTTGAATCGCTCATCTTGCCTTGTAAAGTTTTTCTGGTTTCGAATCATTGCACAAGCAGGCAGGGTTGAGTTTATGCAGTTAAGTCGAAGGGCATTAAATCCATCATTCTGGTGAGCTGTCTGGTAGATTTTTCCAAGGTTTAATGGTCATTTTTTGAACATTTGACAGCCAAAACACGGCAACGGATCGGCCGTGTAAAATTTGATTTGAACCAAGAGACCTTTGAACAGATTTCGTATTCGCAGTCTGTAGCATATAGTTCGTTAGTTTACTTTTATTGTAAATCTTTTTTAAAAAAATAGAATGTTATTTTGGGAATTTTATTGTAGTAAATAAATGCAAAAATTACCTTGAAAAACGTTGACTGCGTATTTTGTTGCATATTAGTAATGGTAATAGAACCGAGTGGAATCCAATCCGGTCTGTAATCATACAGTGATAACAAAATCGGACGACCTCGCAGGGGAAGTATGATTTGTTTATCACGAGTATGATTACAGACTGAGATGGACAACACGAAGTCTTATTACCAATTAATCATAAAAATTACAATTTCTAAGAAAAGAAGAATAGCTAAGTTATGAAAGGAAGGGAAAATTTGCATTAATTAAAAGACTTACAAAGGAGGCGTTATAAGGTTGTTATAAGGGTACTATCTAAACGAGGTGTCGTCATTGTACCTGGTGTTGTTTGCACATTGGAGTTGTTCTGGAGGGGTCTATATAGGAGTCCCTGTTTACCTGAATATTTACCTTAATAGCATAAGCACTACAGGTCCCGATCAAGCTACAAAAAAATCAGCTCTGTTGCTAATGAGAGAAAATGTAAACAATGTTGTCACCAAAGGTTGCTACAAAACTTGAAGCAACAGGGTCAAGATTGTGCAGCAATGAAACATGGGAACATTATCTACACGAGACTATCCGTACGAGTTAAGTTTACGTTACTGCAGCTGACGCATTAATGGAATTTTCTGAAAAAATTATCATCTTTCTAGTGCGTACTTTTGGGTGATCAAAAAGTGGCTGAACAACTGAAAAAAGAGTTTAAAGTTCCGGACAAAAGGTTAGTAGCTTAACCACCACCGTAACGTTCCCATAGTAAACACTCCACTGACCCCAGCCTGGCAGGAACACGTCTCTGGTTTCCATAATTTAACTGGTTTTTCACAAGTCTGGGTGATCTGTTCTGCGATGTCCTACACTCTTGGAGACTGGGTCATACTACCTGGGCTTCTAGAGCGGCTTTTATCATTATCAGAGGCCAGTGTAGCCAGTGCCGTTCTATCGTGTTGTTGCGAGCTGTTGAGGATGACCAAAGAGGATGAATACAAGCTAGACATCTCCCAGCGTAAATCCTGAAGGAGAATTTTGGACGTTTACCGACTGAGGAAGGTCAGTGATGAAGAAATTAGAGAAAGATCAGGTACAAGGAGAAGTGATGAACAAGTTTCATGGGCTGCGTATGATTTGGTTAAAAATCGGACAAAAATCGCAAGGTTGCACTAACACGGGCACCCGCAGACAAACACAGAACAAGACGACCGGGAGAGACTTGGTGGAGAATCAGAAATAAAGAGAGCTAAGGGAACATCTCGGATATAAGACACTGAGGGAGACAGAGGCTGCGGCCAGGGACAGGACAAGGATCAATGGCCACATACTGCACAAGCAGAGTATGGAGCAAGAAGAACGTCGCCGTTTATAGAACATCAAGCTTCATAGCACCGACCTGGACTAAGTTTTATCAGTTTGAAAACCAATTTGAATTAATCCATTTGTCCATGATGCATAGCGTACTTTCGTTTCAGGATCAGTGATCCAAGATCACTCGTAATATGGTATATTAACAGAACCGATGACTCTATTCTGGTCACGGATTCATGGGTTCCTTTGATGCATCATGATCCAGATCAACCCAAAGGAACGTACCCATAAAATACACTTGTAATTAATCTTCCAGTTTCTCTTGGATGACAAACCTCCCCGGAGTTCAGCTTCCTTCTACCACGACAGAAAAAAA